>VMDO01000067.1:354084-504703 GCA_007922755.1 Pedetes capensis | reverse complement strand
GGCTGGGATTTAGCTCAGTGGGTAGAGCGCTGCGCTGCAGTCTCTGAGGTCCCGAGTTCAATTCCCAGCACCGCAAAAATGGGAGAAGGGCCTGGCAACCCACTCCCAAGGCAATCCCGAAGCACTCAGCCATTGAAAACCCTATGAGGGTCGCTATGAGTCGGATACCGACTCGACGGCACCTAACAACAACAACAACCTCATTAAAAAGGTTGAGGGTAGCCAGGCAGTGATGAAGCCTGTAATCCCAGAGATTTGGGAGGTGGAGACAGATTGTAGGTTCAGGGTCAGAGGCAGCCTGTGTAACTTAGTGAGACCTTCTCTCAAGAGAAAACATTTAAAAAATAGGCTGGGGTTGCAGCCTAGTGGTAGAATACTTGCAAGGCATGTTTGAGGCCCTGGATTCAACTTCCAAGTACCATCACCACCATCACCAACAAAAATTGCTGAGGGTACAGCTCAGTAGCAGAGCACTTGCCTATGATGTATGAGGCTCTGAGTTCAACCAACAGTACTGTTAAAGTCAGTTTTTAACAGTCATTCTTCAGTAAGAATAGACCACACTGGCAATTAACTCACACCCATCTCACTCTCTTCCAGAATTTCACTATTCTTCGGTAAAGAGATCCACAAATAAGTTGGAAAAATGGGAAAGGTGATGACAGCAATAAAACTTTAGAAGCTGGAAAGCAGATGAATGACTGTGACTCACATACCAGAAAAGCCCATTTTACACTGCAAAATTCTCAAAAGGCACTGGAACAGGGACTGAAGACTGAAAAAGAGGAGTAATTGAAAACTATTTGAGAAACACTCCTGAGTAACTACATTACATAAAAGCACTGGCACTTTGCCTTTCAAATTATAGGATGTAAATTCTGTCAAAATGGCTAAAAAAGGGAAAGGGGCAGGTAAAAATCAAAATATGAATCTGTAATATACTTAAGGACTGAACCAAAATAGAAGGATTGGGAGATCTTAAATTACTGAGCATTTGTTGTTATTTGTTTTGTTTTGAGATGTTCTTGCCATGTAGCCCAGGCTCACCTTGGACTTGCTATGTAGCCCAGGCTGGCCTCAAATTCAATCTTCCTGCCTCAGCCTTCTTAGTGCTGGAATTATAGGCATGTGTGGCCACAAGCAATTTCTTTTTCTTTTCTTTCTTTTTTTTTTTTCCTTCCTGAGATAGGGTCTTTGCTATGCTGCCTAGTCTGGCCTCAAACTCACAATCCTCCTGAAACTCAGCCTTCTGAGTTCGGGGATTATAGGTATATATCATGACATGGAGTTGGGCACAATTATTTTTAATTGAATATTGTGCTATAACTTTAATTTTCCATTAGTTAACTATAAAATAGCCCTTAATACTGATCCAAAAAGCTACTTTAAAAATGTAAGTTCCTTCCACATGACTTGCAGAATAATCATTCCAAAAGCCATTAGCTGGTAGTAAGCAAGGCAGGCATCTAGGAAAGGGAAGGAGATGAAGAGTTGGTAAGGCAGTAACTCAGCAAGGGGCACTGGAACCCTAATGGAGTGAGAAGGGGGCATAACAGCAGCCTAGCATGAAGTGAAGGCATTCTTAGGGTGCAGAGGGTGGTGGCAGATGTTGTTGGAGTTGGAGCAAGGTGAGACTTTCCAGGAAAGGGGAAGAGGTACAGCATAAGTTGAGCTCAGAAGGGGTAGTTGAGGAGGAGAGGAGGAATAGGAATAGGTAGAGGATGTGTGTGGTATGGTGGCAGTAGTGTGGTCTTATACTAGGTGGCAGGGTTTAAAGAGTAAGAGCATGTGCCGAGTGATGACAGTGATAGGAATTAGGTTACATAGGGGGATGAAGGATGATCCAAAAAGCAAATTCATTGAGAGTAATGAGAACCAGATTTTTCATTGTTGGACAAGCATGTTAAAACTATGAAGAGGAAACTAAAATGAAAATAAACCCTGCAATATTGGAATTGAATATGACCAGGTTATACAGAGATAATTATAGGTGTGCATTTATGTATACGTACCACACTTCCATCTACATGTATAATCAGAGGCCCCGGGAATAATGACCACCTCATAGTAATGAGCACTTCTAGCCCCCACATCTTGCTTTCTAAAATATTCCATCTAGTAGTTTCTAAACACCAGTTTCCACTACAAGGACTAAGTTCCTTGAAGAAATAATTTTACAGTGGCCGATCAAGGCAAATGAATTAGGTGGTCAAAATTAACATCAATCATGATAGAACACACTGGAATTGTGTCCACCTGATAGAATGCAATATTAGAGGTTTTATGATCTAATCCCTACAATTATAATAGGACTTTTCCCCCCCACACTGGGGGGTTTGAACCCAGGGCTTCACACCTGCATGCTTTGCAAGTGCTATACCACTGAGCTGTACCCCAGCCCAGTTTTTTACTTTTTATTTTGAGACAGGGTCTTGCTAAGGTATGCAGACTGCCTCTGGTCTCAAACTTTTGATCCTCTCACCTCGAGTCGCTAGACTTATAGGCATGAGCCACCACACCTAGCTTTAGATTTGGACATTTAATACCTTCCAGATAGATCTGGCCTTGTCCTGAAAGCAGGATAAAGTTTTCCTTTTGTTAAGGAAACAAAGTCAGAAAGGATAAGTAGTAACCTGTACAATTTTCCCAGGTCTAGTTGTCATTCTACTGTGGCAGGTACGCCTAATTGTTATGAATCCTTTTCTCTTTCATTACTCTCTTTCCTGCAAAGGACCTGACACAATTGATAATTATCTGCTTGTTATGTCTCCCTTAGAAGTTCTTTAAGAGCCGGTTATCTTACCTGACATTCATAGCTATATCCCAGTTCCCAAAACATGAAAAGTACTCAACAAATATTTATCAAATGTAAAAAAAGAGTTACCATTTTTCCAGTGAGTAAATCTTTTCTTTGATTCTTTTTAAAGATTACAATGGAGGTATTTGCAAATAGTCTTCCTTTTCTTTAGGTATGTTATGTATAAAAGTGGATTAATTTCCTTGTTAAACGAAAATGGCCAATTCTTTAAGAGGAGAAGTACTGAATCTGTATAAAAATGTAAGTAATTATATTGCCAATTTTATAACATGTTGTTATATGACATGGATTGTTTAGAAATACATAATCTTTCTTTTTTAAGCTGCTGTATCTTGGACGGGACTATCCAAAAGGAGCAGACTATTTTAAAAGACGGTTGAAGAATGTGTTCCTTAAAAACAAAGATGTGAAGGACCCACAGAAGATCAAAGAACTTATTGAACAAGGCGAATTTGTAATGAAAGAGCTAGAGGCCTTATACTTCCTTAGGAAATACAGAGCCATGAAACAACGGTATTATTCAGACACCAACAAAACTAACTGAGCATTACTACTATAAATTGAATGAAAATCAGTGCCAGCTGTTTGTGTATACCAATTATTATTCTCACTTAAAATGGCAAGATATACATGTTGTATGTAGCTGAGCTGCCCTACTAAACTAAAATTAATAGGTTTCAATCTCGTTTATACTGAGTCCTTTATCCACAACCCTTTATGCTCAATTTTTATTACTAAAATAGTAATTTAGCACTACTTTCAATTATAAATTAATGAGGACTCAATTTTGAAAGAAAATACAAAATCATCTTTTAAGCAATTATTTTTGGCCTATTTATCCATTTTATTGATAAGAAAATGCCATTCAATGCACACTTAATACGCAAAATAATTTCTTACACATTTATTCCCCTTAATTTTAGAGGTACTTTTATTTTTGACCCAACTTGGTACATTAAGGCACATATTCAGGGCTCATTATAAAACATTGCTCCTAGTAATGATTTAAATGCAGTTACAGAATACGTATGAAGATTACTTGTGACCTTGAAATAGCTGCCAAAGACTGGCATTGCATAACTGTTTATTTATTCCCATTATTAATTTTGCTGCTGGCTGGCTCCCTTTGGGTCTTAAATCACTTGTTATACTTCAACTAACTTCATAAAAAGTAATAAATAATGTTATTTTATTTTTTTGTCATAAAAGCAGATTTGTTTTGGATCTACTAGGTGAGATAACGTGGCAATGGACCTAACCTAACAAGGTTTTAAGTTTAAACAAATACTTAAGCTTTTATAAAATGTTCTTGAAAACCCTATGAACAGCAGAGAAGCACTGACATAGTGCTGGGCATGGCACAGCATCAGGGAGTATTTTGTCCTGTTGTACATGGGGTTGCTCTGAGTTGGACCCAACTCCATGGTACCTACAACAACAAAATGTTCTTAATAACTTACAAGTAAAAAACATTTCTAACTAAAAAGTTGAAAAAAACATTCATTGGTCTAATTTAGTGTCTGTGTCTTCTAAAGCATTGCATATAAGTTATAAGGGAAATGTTTTAAATTTGCATCAGGAAATACACTTATCAAGGCTGGGGATGCAGCTCACTGGTAGAATGCATGCCTACAATGTGAGGCCATTGGTTTGATCCTCAGCATACCAAAAGAAAAAAAAAGAAAAGACTAAGTTAAAAAAAAAAGAAATACACACTATCATAGTCACCATAACTATGTTTATTACATTACAATAATTAGGAGCAGTACAGTTCATGACAAAAATATTACAAATTTCAGATCACTTCACAGCACATACTCCTATAAACATTTAAAAGTTAATTAAAAGAGTGGTCATTTTTAAATTTAATGTTTGATATGACCAACATTCCTAGGTCAGCGCAACCAAATGATGAAAAACAACTGGATCACACTGCATATGTCCCACAAAAAAAAAAGCACAATGTACAAAATGTGCATGTTTCAGTTTACACTATACAAAAATAGTTAAAATACATTCCAGGTAAACATGTTACATTAAGAAATAGTACTAGTAAGAAATTGGCACGCAAAGGAAAAATGCAAAAGTATTTTCAACATGAAAACACAAGACAGTGGAATTGGAAACTTCCAGATAAAACATTGCATAATCCATTTAGCTCTACTGGGGAGGTAGGCCCTCTGAAATTGACATTTCTGCAGATAATAACTTTGTTTTTCCTAAATTCATCTAAAATGCCTATCACCAGCCCAAACAGGCACTTCAAACTATTAGACTAAACACAAATCTTAATCTAGTTATGACTATTCTTTAACAACTAACTTATATCTTTAGAAATAATTTGCATTTTTGACAATTTTATAGCTATCAGTTGTATGCTATTCAATTTCTCAATGAAGAATTCATGCTACCCAATATTAACACAGAAGTTAAATACAAATTCAGTTTTAAAGTAACTGCTGGGTTTTTAAAAAATTACTACATAATTATCAAGAAATTACAACTTTTTGACAAATGGAAATGACCTCAGATAATTTTTATTCTCTACAAAACAACCTCCTGAATGTGCCTACAGCTGTACCACCCTGGTGTCTGATCTCATCAGATCTTGAAAGCTAAGCAGGGTCAAGCCTGGTTAGTATTTGGATGGGAGACTGCCTGGGGTTACTGGGTGATATAGGCTTGGGAGAAGAACTGGGCAGCCCACTCCCGAAATAATCAGTCATTGAAAACCCTATGAATAGGAGAGAAGCACTGACAATAGTGCTGGGTAAGGTACAGAGTCAGGTAGTGTTTTGTCTGTTGTACACAGGGTTGCTAAGGTTTGGACCCGACTTGACGGCACCTAACAACAATATGTATAATATTGTTTGGAAAAAATGGTTACAGGGGAAAAAAAAGTCACTGGAATACAAATGAGATGAATGTGTGCAAACTGTAACTTAACATGCCTCACAAAGCTGCTATATAAGGACAAAATTGTGCAATGGTGGCAAACACCTATAAAAGTTAGATTCTAAATTCCTATGCAGTGTGACTCAGTTAATAGAGCCTATAATTCCCAATTGAGAATATTCACTCAAATTATACCATATATGTCTGCTATATTCTTCCAACAAAACACGTTAATGCCTAAGACTGTATAATTTAGCATTGTTTTTCAACCTAAAGGATTTTACCTTCAAGGCTGTAGTAATTAGATAACATTATCTTTATTTCTACGATTCTGTCCCCTTTTAAAATCTACAGAAACAACCCATTCGTTAACAAAATATTAACACAGGTCAAAATTCACATAGTAATTACCACTACCTTAAAAAAATCGCCCAGTAACATCAAAAATTCAAGAGGCCTAAATATCACATTATGAAGTACATCCATTTCTTTCTCTGCATAGAACCAAGAGGAGACACTGCATTAAGACTTAATATCTACCTAGAGAATATTCCATACATATGTAGTTTAGGAGAACATTTCAGAAATCTTATTGATTTTTATACAGTTTCCTTTTCTGTGAATTAGCTCAGGCACCTTTTTTGTATCCAAATAAAAACTATTTTAGAAGTCAGTTATTTAATTTTCAAAAGTCTATTTTAATTACACAGAAAACTAGAATGTAAGGGAATTTTTATTCCTTTAGAACAATGAATAGCTTGATTAAAGAGCTGTACTGGAATCATACCAAAATAATTATTATAGAACTGGAAGAAACCTTTGAAACCAACACCCCTCTTTACAAAACTAAGATATGCATTACATTATCTGTGGGTCATGTGCCAAATGCCATACTAAGATATTACAGACCACTCTAGCACTACTTAACGTTAGGGATTATGTACCTTCTTTGAAGGTATCATATCCCCAGGGCCTTGTGTAGTGTGGCTGGCATATGACAGGCATTGAATAAATATTTGCTGAATCAATTTTGCTAAAAAGAGCTTTATGAATTAAGTTTTGAAGTATTTTTCATTGTAAGAAGATTTATTAAAGCAATGGAATTCATCATTGTTACGAGGACAAGTCCTAGATGTAAATTTCAGCACAACCTTTATTTAATTCTTCCACTGGATAGAGTTCTTTCTATTCATACTAGGTGTTTGGGTTTGGTTTGGTTTTTTAAAACAGGATCTCAGTATGTAGCCCATTATGGCCTGAAACTCGGTATGTAGCCCAGGCTGGCCTCAAACTCATGTTGATCCTCCTACCTCAGCTTCCTGAGTGCTGGGATTACAGATGTGCCCCACCATACCTGGCTATTCATATTAGGTTTGTAAATTCATATTTAGCTACCAGTGGACCAGGCAGCAAAAAGATGACGTTGAAAGATCAAGATTAAATTGCTACAGCAACCACCTGAAAACTAGCCAGCAGTTCAGTAAAATACCATTATGGTATCAGTCAGATTATCGTAAACTCTGAGGAAGTAAAATGTAGGGCAATTTTGATGTACTTTGGTGGGCAACCTTCATGGAGATACTCATAACAGCAGTGAAATTTGAGGTTAAAGAAATTAAAGTATTAAAAGAAAATTGCACCAAGTCACAGGACATGAGGAAGAGTGGGCAGGCAAGATCATGTTAATATAAGAGGGTAGTCCTGAAACTGGAGAATAGATATTCAAATATAAACTTCACCTCTTGCACAATTTTGCCCCAAGACTGGCATTGAAGATGATAACGCAGGTAAAAAGTTACAGATTGTGCTGAGCTTGACAAATAGGTGTATCTTTATGTAAACTGAATATAAACCACATAGTTAAAAGTGAGAGCCTTTGAGATGACTTCTTTTAACGTGAAATGAATAGTGATTTGCCCAAAATCAGAGTTCAGACACACATGAATGTATGTCACCTTCCTCATAGTCCACTGATATTTTCATCTCACCACATCATCTCATTCCAAATATTTTAAAGTAACACTTTTAAACACATTGAAAGAACTACTGATATTAATTCATTCATTTTTAAAGCATTAGATATTCTTAAATATGGATCAGACTTAAAAGTATTTGTGAAACGTTACTTTATAGCCAGCAGTAAGAGAACTAGCCAAACCAAGTGTGAAGTTTTCTTACTTCATTGTTTATTTAAAAAAACTTACTATTCATGTATCCTCCAACTCCCAAATCTCAAGTTTATATTTAAAATTAATATTTTTCAAGAAAAGTTCTACTTTTTAAAAAAATGACAGTTATGCTCTTGATTTGTCAGTAAGACCACCACAAAGTGAGAATTCATCTTGCTGAGCTATCAAACTCCCTACTGGTTCTCATTAGGACCAACCAATGCATGATAATGTTGGATGACCATGGGGATGCAGCCTGTGCCATGAAACTCTCAGAGAAGCTCAGGTTCACACAAGGCCTGGTCTTGCAGCCTTGGTCTCCTCTATACTTACTAAGCTCTAATTGGTTCAAATCATCTTTACTCTTGCTATCATAATTAAAACTATTTTCAAAGACTAAGGTTCAAGAAAGACTTAAAATTATGCTAAGAAAAGAGCAATCTGACACAGGGGAACTACATTTAATTCCTGTAAGAATTTCTATACATGTTAAAATTGTTTTGATCATTATAAAAATTTAATTAGTATGTAAATATAGCCCCCCAATGGTTGCTATAATCCCCATTTCATACTGGGTCTTCCTTAACAGGAAAAGCTAAGAGGAGTCTTATGGTAATTTATCTAATATGGAAAGTCAATGGCCTCAATAATTTCCATTCCCTTATTTTTTTCCCATTTTTTCATTTTTATAGAAAAAATATAATATTTTAGGGAGATTGACCATGACTAGTAGCAGTGGAAAGAAGGAGAAAACCTTTGTGAACACTGCAACTTTACATTCATGAAGGACAATAAACTATAGAACATGATGCTAGAAGATTAACCATAAGGAAGCCCATGAATTTGTGATCCCTCAATGTTTTAGTGAAACTAACTGTAAGCTCACAACTGAAGTAATTACTAATTAATCCATTTATCTGATGAGATAAAACATAAAATGGGGATGATTCAAAAGCTTCATTATTCTGTTTTACACCAACATTCACAATTGGTAAGAAAACTAGGAAGTAATTAACTGCATGCACCAAAAACCCTAAGAAAGAAATCTCAGGTATTCAGTTTCTTTTTCACAGGCATTGCTAGTTCAAAAACCAAAACTCAGGGAATACTGGCACTTAGAGGGAAAAAAAGTTTCCACTGTCATTTTAAAATAAGCATTTAAGATAAAAGCTAAGAGTTTGCATGGAACAGAAAAAAAATTAGGTAATGCTAAAAAAATGCTAATAATTTAGTGTAATGTACAAAAATTACCACTTTTACTTAAGTATGCCTTAAGAAAAAAGTATAAATTGTATTTACATAATTATACATTTTGTCTTTGACTTCTTTTTCTTCTTTTTACCATCTTTGCTCATCTTTTCTTTATGTTTTCGAATTTCTCGAACTAATGTATAGAAGGCATCATCAACACCCTGAAATACATAAATAGTATTAAAATGTGAATATTTGGATATGACGGCTTGAGGTACACAGATAACAGACTTCCATTATTAGTGGAAATATTGAGACAGAATAAGGACACTTTACATTTCTCTTCAGGCAGTTGATTATATCAGGCTTTTAAGATTCTTGAACAGTGTCTTCATGCATATGTTGACATTATAAATAGGAACTCTGATTTTCAGAACAGTGATAATCAGTGGCACAGAATCTGACATAAGCTTAACAAATGACTTTTTCCGATGAGAACTTAGTTTGCTATTAGTTTTTTCATATTGGCAAGCCTTAGTCACTCAAATCCAAATGCCTGCCTGAATGCATGCATACCAGCCTAGGTATGCATACTTAATTGTCCCTGAGTTTCTGGACTTTTGATAATAAACTATGCAAATGTGAAGTATTTTCATAGTTTCCTAAATCTTCACAGCAACAACACTTGAGCTCTGGTTCTATACTTATGTAAGAAGTAAACAGTTTCCAGATATGCTCTTTAGTTTTCAAATAATAAACATTATTAGTTTTTATTCATGTACTTATCATAAGGAAAAATGGGTCAAAGTGATCCAACCAAAAGATAATGCTGATTTGAAAAATGTCATTCCTGTGATTTATGAAGAAATGATCTAAATCATCTGAATGGTGTGGTAGTTTACTAGTTTGGAAGAGATTCTCTTATTATCAGTTTAGCCTTCTGTTTAGTATATTGTTGTTGTTAGGTGCTGTCAAGTCAGTATCTGACTCATAGCGACCCTCATAGGGTTTTCAATGGCTGACTGTTTCAGGATTGCCTTGGGAGTGGATTGCCAGGCCCTTCTCCCGTTTTTGTGGTGCTGGGAATTGAACTCAGGACCTCAGAGACTGCAGCGCAGTGCTCTACCAACTGAGCTAAATCCCAACCCGTTTAGTATATTAGATAACTGAAATATGCCATATATATAAATGCCTGTTTTCAAAAGATTTTCAACATTTGGTCATTGAGGCCTACATCTACTTGTGATCAAAGCAAGGTATGTAAGTCAGTTGTGACTAAAAATGATTTTAAGTTAGAATAATTTTCAACCTAATCCATAACGTGAAAAGTGGCATTCTAAAAGTGGTAGCCTATGGAACAGATTTTTAACCCTTCAACATGCAAGATCCATATTTGTTAATTCTTGTCATATCTTGGCTAAAAAGCAAAGTAGACGTAAGTAAAATCAAAACAACAGAAGAAAAAAAATATGATCTTCTCTTATTTTAAAATCTGTTCAACATAGTTGTTAGGTGCCATAAACTTGTTAACCTAATAATCCTTCCAAACCTAAACACTAGAGGGAGTTTTGGGAGCAAATACCCAACAAATTAAATTGTATACATCAACCTACTTTGAAAACAATGAAACACTGGGTTTTTACTCATTGTAATTACCTCTGTTTAATATTATACAAACATCACTTTATGTACTTAAATGTCCTATGTACAATCAGGGCTTCAAACCTGAGAAAAATTGAGTTCAGGTGCTAGTTCAGTATGTTAGAATTTAGAGGGTTCAGATTCACGTTTAAAAATTTTAATCCTATGTAGATTAAATGAAATGGTTTTTCAATGTTTTGTTTTTCAATTTTTAAATAGCTAACAATTAAAAAAAAAAAAAAACTATTAAAAGCTGAACCGAAACCCAATTTTTCACTGGGATGGGGTTTGGGTTCAGGTTTGGGTTTGGTTTGAAGCCCTGCTGTCTACAGATAGGATTTGAACCCAAACTGACCCCTCTGAATCTTAACATACTGAACCCATACCCAAACCTGAACCAAATTTTTAACGGTTTGAAGCCCTGATAGAAATACATTAGGTTATAGTATCTTAAAAATAATTTAAAATTTTAAGTGGTATGATTGCCCCTTTACCACATTACTAAGACCTTCAATATATTAATTCAAAATAAAATTAATCTATAGCATATTTTAAAGTTAAAGTTAACTAATTTTCCCAATAGATCTGTAATTCAGAAAAGCATGGCCAATATTTTACAAACGGTAAACACAAGAGTGGTAATGACACTAGTAGGTTAAAAACCAGCATCAATGATCTGAATGCTAGTGAGTAAATGTTCCCAACAAAATACACACTGCACTCACTGATGTTTTCCTCCTTCTGAAGATTATTACTGATCTCATGCAAACACACTTTTGATTCTCCCAGAGAAAGGAAAAGTGATAAGTTATCAGCAATACAGTCAAGACTTAATTACAGCCGGGCGTGGTGGCGCACGCCTGTAATCCCAGCGGCTCGGGAGGCGGAGGCGGGAGGATCGCAAGTTCAAGACCAGAGGCAGTCTGCGTAACTTAGCGAGACCCTGTCTCAAAAAGTAAAAAAAATGGGCTGAGGTGCAGCTCAGTGGTCCAGCACTTGCAGAGCATGCAGGTGCGAGGCCCTGGGTTCAACCCCCAGTACCGCAAAAAAAAAAAAAAAAAAAAAAGACAATTACATATATAGTTCCTTTCTTGCTACCCTTCTTAACAATGTAGAGGCAAAAACTTAATAAATATTATAACTCATCAACATTTGACAATTTAGAATCCATAGACTTAGAATGGGATGGACTCTTAAAAGAGGATCTAATCTCCATTATCTTTCATGAATTAATTCCCTTTGATCACACACTGTTATGTAGACTATTTCAATTACTTTTACAGTGAAGAAAAATGCCAAGGGTACTAAAATGGTGAAGCAAAAAACAATGAAAAATGAGATGGATAAAGACATTTTAAGGTGGAGTAATATACAAGCATTTAAGAAACAAGACAATTTGATTACAATCTTCTGACAAGTACTTTCGACTCATGCTGCACTGAATTCTACATTAATTTCAGTGATTAGAGGAAAGACACAATTAACGTAAACAAGACAGAGAATTCTTTTTCTCTCATGTGGAAATATTCCCATATGCTCATGTAAATGACAAAGACTAATATCCCAGTAATAATCTTGTTTAAACCTATCATTTTAGCCCTAAGAAAATTGATTTGTACATACTTATCAAATAAAATGTTTTAAAAATATTTTCACCTAACTTTAAAAAGTATCAGTAATTACATTTTTCTTTATACAAATGCTACCCATGCCCCCGCCCACACACAAAATTCAGGAGAGCCCACACACAAAAAATTCAGGAGAGCACTGTGGCACATTCCTCTAATCCAAGAGACCTGGGAAGTTTATAAAGGCAGGGATTGCAAGTTCAAGGCCAGAGACCCAGCCTTCACAACTTAGCTAGAACCTACCTCAAAATTAAAAGTAAACACTGGGCTGTGAGTGCAGCTCAGTGGTAGAGCACTTGCAAAGTATGTGCAAGGTCCTGGATTCAACCTCTGAGAACTGCATAAAAATAATTCATGTCAAACAAATTATATGACATTCACACTACAGTGACTGAAAATGGTACATTAGGAATTTTACAATGTGCTTCTGCCTTTGTTTTGAATATAAACTAAATCATAAAACTTATTCTAAATAGTTCTATTTTAACAATCATCTAATAGACAATTGGAAGAGAAAAAGTTAAAACCACTGCTTAAATCTGGTTATGTCACTGTAATTTTTAAAACTTCTCAAATTGCATTGTTATGTTAAATTTTACTACAACCTTTAAAACTGAAGTATTGCTTTACACAATGACACTCAAAGATTTTCAAGTTCAATAGATTACTATACTACATATCTTTTGGGATGGAGTCTGCTATTCATATGTATATTTTAAACTTGTGGGAAAAAAGTTATTTTGGATCTGAAATTCATATAATCAACTTTTATTTCAGTTAGTTCGATAGTAGTTTTGAAAATTAAAATTTTATTTCATGTCCTCAACATTATAGATTACAAACACAAACAACAGCAAAAATTTAAGCTCTGGTATGAACTTTATGTCATCTATTGAATAAAGTATTTGCTGAGCAAGAGAGAATTTAATGTGAGTTAGTTTAGAAAGGGAGAAACCCCACTCAAATCTTTACTGAGTAGCTACTCGTGCCAAGAACCTCTGTAGGCAGTGGGCATGCAAAGATTAAAAACTACATGGTTTGGCTAAGATTCTGTTGTCTAATATAGGAATAAAACATAAAAGGTTATTTCAGTTTAACATGGGAAGACATAATAGTTTAAAACAGTGTACTAGAAATACACAGGAAGGGCACTATGCCCAACCTACAGGTCTGAAGAGATTTCTCAGCAAGAGTTTCGAGAATCATGAAAGTGTGTTAGCTAATTAACCACTAGAGGGTAAGGATAATGACATTCCAAACAAGAGCCAAGACTCGAAGGAAGGCAGGAAATAACACAGTGTTTATGTAAGGACAAAATTCAGGCAGGATAATAGTATTTTTAGATACAAGGCCAAAAAAGGCTGGAGAGGTAGAAGGTGTTAAGGATCATATATGACATACTGTAGAACTTTTGAGATTTTATTCCGCACGTTATCCTGGGGCTGTATTTAAAGGCAGAGAGTGATATTTCTTTGAACCATCTCTCTTGCTTGCACATTGAATGATGGTGGCAACAGGTAAATAAGATAAGAGATTGGAACAGTCCCAGCAAGAAATCAGAGGGACCTGAACTAATGACACGATGCAAGACACAAAAAGTAACATCATAGGAATATATGGTTGCTTTCAAAAGGGGGTGAAAAAATGCTGTTGATACAACTGAGTTAGAGAATAAGGAATAATTATTTGTTTCTGCAATGTCCAAAAAGAAAAATACATTGTAAGAGGGAACCTTTCCCACCTTTGGGACTATTCAATCTTCTTGTTCTACATTTCTTAAATTTTTTTCATCCTCTCTAAGTAAAAAATTCAAAAGCTGCTGATTATCTCAAAACTCAAGTCTGATTTCCCTTCAAAATAAGTGTAAGTTATCTGTTCCCAAATGCTTAGCTTATTTAAGATTAATTAAATCATTAGACCTCATGCTGGAATGTGTAGATTAGTCTACACTAGCCATGAAACCAGTATCAATTATAACACTCATTACATTAAAAATAAATGTATTAGTTATAGAAATAAACTACAAGTTTCTTTAGTACTTCAAATTAGAATACCATATCTAAGTAGTTAAAATGGTTGCTACTTTGTTACCTTTGAAACACATCTGCTTTCTGCCAAAGTAATATGCTGAACTTACCAGATTACATTATAATGCATTTTTTAATTTTCACACAGCCAGGAGTCTCTTCTTCTTTGCTGATTTTTTTCAATCTGTATTGTCGGATCTCTCTCACCAATGTATAAAAAGCATCCTCCACTCTCTGCATTGTAAAACACAGCTTCTTTAAAGTCTGTTTCATTGGGAAGAGTAATTTATTGGGACAGCCATGTGTAAGAAGTTTGAAATTATGAGCTTTATTTGAGAATTTTTTTAAACAGACATCAGATTGAATAAAATTGAGGATGTAGTTTTAAAATATGGGCTAGAACCTGGTTTTTTCTTAAAGTCGGTTTTAAACTAAAGCTTTAAAAAATTTAATTAGGAGTTGGGGTGATTATTAAAAAATTCACATAAACTGTCTGTTCATTTACACAATCATTATAGTTTGCTAGTCGTGGAAATGAACGCTAAAGTGAAGTTAGGTTTAAATTTTTTCTTTGGCTTAGGGAATAAAGGTGATTTCTACATACCACTGATTCTAACCTCCCCACCCACAGTGGACAGTGGAGAGAAAAGTGGTACAATAGGGATGTATAGCCTTTGTTAAGGTGACTTTGTTAAAGTGAGTCAAAAGACTGCAATCTCAAATTTTATATTCAATTAAACACTTTGTAGTCATTTTCTATGTCCACAACTGGAGTTGACACTGAGTCCTTTGTAAATGTATTAACTACATTATTTAAATTAGAAGTTAAATAAGGGCTATTTACCAAAATATTAAAATATCATGAACTGTTTAAAATATACACACAAAATAGGAGCAGTGCATTTTGTATCTTGACTACAAGTCTTAAAACTACACTGGCTTTGTATTATCTATTCTAATTTAGATACTGTGAAGGTTTTTTTCTGGTTTAAGGCTATGATAAAAAATCTTTAACAAGTACAATTATAACTAGCCATTATGAAGGTAAATTTTTTATCTTTTCCAGCTCAGAAAATTAAGCAGTGGCCAAAGGGGACAGAGTGCTTAGCTGACTGTACTGCTACTTTGTCCAGAAAAACCTATCACGCAAATAGAAGTTACATCTAAAAGAGAAACGCACAGAAATATTAATCTACAGGCAGTGCAAATTAATTTTAAAGATGTAATATTTGTGTACATTGTTCTAAAACAAGACATAAGTGCTTAGGAAAGCTGGTATATTTCACTGCACATTTAATTATAAGCTTATTTTGTTCATTTCAATTTGAAGAATGAATTGCTTACTTTGGGTACTGGCATATTTTTACTTGCTACAATTGGTATAATCAATGTTTACACTGATCCAAATATGGCAAGAATGGATCTAGCACATATATAGCTAATACAGATCAAAGTTTGATTTGTAGTTTTAAATTCAATCAGGCACAGAGATTCAGCCATTAGGAATTATGTGCAATAAAGTAAAAAAAAAAAATGGCTTAATTTTTGGAGGAAGTCATCTGTACACCTGTTATCTACAGCAGTTAATTTTTACAAATCTTAAGAGTATATTAAGAATTGCTTCAGTAGAATTCAGTAATTTCCTTTAAAGTACAACCTAAAATTGATAAAATTAAGTTTCAGTTAAGAAGCATTTAAATAATGGTTGTTGTTGTTGTTGTTGTTGTTAGGTGCTGTCGAGTCGGTATCCGACTCATAGCGACCCTCTGTTCAACAGGGGAAACACTATTGTCAGTGCTTCTCTGCTGTCCATAGGGTTTTCAATGGCAGATTGATTTTTGGGAGGGGGTTGCCAGGTCCTTCTCCCAAAAATAATGGTTACATGTTAAAATATATATCTCAATCTTCTAACATATACCATCCAATGATGTATTTTTGTTCAGTGATCTAACAAAAATAGCCCAAGAAAAAAATTTATCTTATTTTTAATGGTATCAGTTGAATCAACTAGATAGCTAAGTCAACTAGAAATAAAAATTTCCAGCTACTTTTTAAGTCATTAAATGTTGGCACTTTAATTCCCACTTGCACATACAAGTTTTTAGGAGTTTTATTTATCATTCTCAACAGGAAAGGTATATTCTTATTCATTTATCCTGGAAAAATTATGTATTAGAATTTTTGTTACTAAGCAAAATAATCTAAGACATTAAAATAACTTTTGTAAAGCATTGAAAATGTAAAGAATGAGTTCTGTCACTTGATAGTTTTACAAATGATTCCCTTTCAAGTTGAAAACCAATGCAAGAAATTGAGAGAGACAAACCAGGCAAAAGCTCATATTTTCTTAAAAATTTTAAGAATGTAAATCTTTATTCCTCTTTAAAAAATAGTTACAAGGTCAGTGTAGAGGTCAACATGCTATGAAGGAGGAAAAGGAGGGTACTGGTCCTCTCCTAATTTAGCAGAAGCAAATTTTGATTATAACTTACTTCTTAAATCAGTTTGAATGTGCCTGCTTTTTCAGTGTGAGCATCCCCATCACCAATACTAGGATATATGATTTTGTTTCCAGCAATGCAGAGAGAGAATTGGAAGCCATTAATTAAAACGAAGACTGCCCACCACCAAGATTTCAGTGTGAAGACCTCAGTGGCTAAGATAATTAACAACACTGAGAAAGTTACTCCAGAATGACTTTTTACATTTCTTATTTTTACTAATATGAAACTTTAGGTTTTAAATAATCAGTTATTTACATTTTTTCAGATGTATTATTTCTTAATATGCTTCAAAGTCATACTGACATCAAGAGACCATGAAAACATTTTTCCTTTGCTGGTCCACTGGCACTGACTCTTATTTTTAAAAACTACATACTATACACAACTATGAAACAGAATATTGGTTTCATATCCCAAAATCTGTTGATAATTTTTTAAGATAAAGCATAGATGAAACATATTTAGTACCCATTATGACTAGCCACTTAAGGCAATCCCAAAACAATCATCCATTGAAAACCCTATGAGGATCGCTATGAGTCGGAGACGACTCGAGGGCACCTAACAATAATAACATGACTAGCCACTAAGCTTTTAATAAACACTTGGTAATCCTTGAGGATACTCAGCTTATTCCCACACACACTTACTTTCAAATCTTACCAAGTAAACTCTAAGAACAATTGAAAATATGCATGAACAAAAGTATACAAGTTTAGATATTTCTTTTTAAACCAGCTGTTGTTGTTGTTAGGTGCCATGGAGTCAGTATCCAACACATATCGACCCTACGTACAACAGGCGAAACACTATTGTCAGTGCTTCTCTGCTATTCATAGGGTTTTCAATGGAGGATTTATTTTGGGGAGTGGATTGCTGGGTCCTTCTCCCAAGCCTACAGTATCTGGTGTTGCCAGGCAGTCTCTCATCCAAGTACTAACCAGGCCTGAGCCTACTTAGCTTCTGAGATCTGACGGGATCGGTCGTTACAGGGCTATGGCTTGCAGGCTTTTTTAAACCAGTAGATTTGACAATATTTTCAACAGAAAACAGACTGTGAGAACATGGAAATAGAGTGCCCCAAAAGTAAAGAACTATTAACAAACAGTATTCTATATTCTTGTGCTTTCACTTTCACTAAAAGATTTTGTTTCAAGTGTATGATCCTGTTGAATCTGCAAAGATTCTTTTGTAGATTCTTTCAAGGAAATAACACATTGTATATCTTAACTGTACACAAATAAAAGAATATCAGCCTTCTTGGGGGAAAGGAACAGAGGGAAAAAAAAAAGATGTGTTCTAAAAATTTTGTATTCTTGACTCTCAAGAAACCCTGCCAAACCATCTTAGGTACTAATGAAATACAATAATGCCACTTCTTGGGAGGCTATGCATGGTACACAGCAGGTGCTAGTAACTGTTGATTTTTAACTCATAAAAAGTTAAAATTCAAAATACTGACATCATGTACAAAATTCAACTTTTAAATAGATATGGCACCCTGAAGTTTTTTGTATTGCTTCGTTAAAATAACTTTTTGTATTCTTTAATGGAGGTCTTTTATCAACTACTTATATAAAGAGAAATTAACAACAAAACTAAAAACATTAGTCACGCAATGTTTTTAAGTGTGGAAATTTAATTTTTATATTATGGTCAAATTGAGATTGCCAGACTGCTAAAAAGCTGAGTCAGGAGTGGCAGATGCTCTGAGAAATCTGCTTTTGTCATCTACTTTACTGACCCCCCCCCCCACTTGATTTTAGCAGACTGGAAAACTCATGGTGTCAGTATTTCTGCTTCAATAGCCTTTGTCAACACTGTGTCATGTACTGTCCAAAGGGACCAGAAAAATCTGTCAGTTACTAACTGATAACAGATAATTACTAACAGATAAATGTGAGCTTAGTAGTAGTCCTTACACAGCAGGAACATAGGGACCACATATAGCCCTAGCAAAAAATAACTGCATTTTCCTTTCAGATGAAGACTGAAATGACTGTGAAAAGTATGAAATGCAGCCAGGCACAGTATCAAGTACCTATAGTCCTAGGTACTGGTACGGGAGCATGAGGCAGGAGGATCACTTGAGCCCAAGAGTTCAAGGTCAGCTTAAGCAACACAGTGAGACACTGTCTCAAAAACAAACATATATAGATATAGATAAAATGAATGAATTGTGTTTTGGCCAAGAAATGGGTGTTTAAAAAAATTACAAAGTAATTGTTGTTGTTGTTGTTAGGTGCCGTCGAGTCGGTATCCGACTCATAGCTACCCTCATAGGGTTTTCAATGACTGATTGTTTTGGGATTGCCTTGGGAGTGGATTGCCAGGCCCTTTTCCCATTTTGCGGTGCTGGGAATTGAACTCGGGACCTCAGAGACTGCAGTGCAGCGCTCTACCAACTGAGCTAAATCCCAGCCCACAAAGTAATTAAGCTGGTAAAAATATATATTCTGCAATCCTTATCTTAAAAAGTACTAGAATAAAATTTGTTTCCCTTTCACAAAATATCTAAATTTTACTATAAAATTACTAAGGTTAGCCTACAAATTTTAAGTTGAAAGTCTAGCTCAACTTCTAGTGTCTAATCAATAAATTTATCTAGAGAGTCAAGAGATTAGCATACTATAACCCACAGGCCAAATGTAGCCACAGACTATTTTTGTATTGCACACAAGCTGACAATGACTTTTTGCATTTTTAAAAGTTTGTAAGAAAAAAAGAAAGACATAGGCAATAGATACCACTTGTGACCCTCAAAGCCCTAAATATTTACTATCTAGCCTTTTACAGAAAAAGCTTGCCAACCCTTGACTTGTATCTATGAGAACTTCTAAATGAATGTCCAGTTCCTGTTAACCTAAATATAATTATTTTTGGTGTTTCTGCTTTAGACTCACAAACAAGACCAAAAATTAGGGCACAAAATAAGTTGCTGATAAAATAACACAAGGATGTGCATATTTATTCTATTCAAATAACAAATCAACCCAATAACAGACGACTAACAATACTCTGCAAAAGGTAGGGCTTCAAATTTTCATAAAAACTGGAGATGTAAAATTTATTAAAAATGAACCTATTTTACATTACCATCTCTAAAGTTATTTGGACTACCTCCTCAGAATCTTCCCCAAAATATGCAAATATCAAATTAATTTCAAGGAAGATGAATAAACCTTTCAAAGCAAATTAACTTAGAAGCAAACCAAGTCCACTTAAAGAAGAGAAATTAAATACGTTAAGTTATAGTTTAGCAACTATACATTACAGAAAGATATGGATAAAATTGGACATAAATATAAGAGGCTGGGCACTGGGTTAAGTAGTTCTTTTACATCTCTCAGTATCAGATGAACCATATAAACATCTACAAAGCAAATTTAAGTTAATCTACTTTTATATCATATATTTTCAAAAAACTAACACCAACAAAACCCAAGGCCACAAAACAGTATAAAATCTAACAAATCTATTTTAAAAAGAAGCCAGGTAGTTCTCTGATCAATTATAAATGCTGTGATATATTAAAACACTTGTATCAAACACAAAGGACAAAGTAGTACTTCTGAGGTAGTAATCATACAAGAAAAGAAAACACAGCTATTTTAGGCTTTTATCAAATGAGAAGTGGAGAGCAACATACTGAGATAACCAGAAGATTCCTTTCACTGTCTTCTATTTTCTTTTCACTCAAACTGTGATTTGTGCACCAAAATCAGCATCAGCTGGGGGAACTTGTTAGAAATGCTGAATCAGCTGGGTACCATGGTGCACGCCTGTAATCCCAGCAACTTGTGAAGCTGAGACAGAAGGATCACTAGTTCAAGGCCAAAAGCATCCTGCTCAACTTAGCAGGACCCTGTCTCAAAATAAAAACTAAAAAGAAGGCAGGGGGTGCTCGGCTCGGTGGTGGAGCATCCTGGGTTCAATGCCCCAGTACCGCAAAGAAAGAAAGAAAGAAAGAAAGAAAGAAAGAAAGAAAGAAAGAAAGAAAGAAAGAAAGAAAACAAGTAAATACAATCTCTGAAATGCACAATTCTCAGTACTGCAAATATAAATATAAATATATAAATATATATATATATATTTATATATATATATATATCTGAAATGCACAATCTCAGATTTCACCCGAGTCCACCAAATTAGAATCTGGATTTTAATAAGCCCAGTTGAATTGTATGTAAATTAAAGCATAAGAATTTCTCCATTGCAACCCTTTACATTAGGTAGTCTCACGTTTCTCCTTTGTGAAATGTCAACTGAACTGTTCACTAGTTTAAATAAAATGCATCTTTTAAAAGTTATAAATAATACAAGTATAAAATATTAATGGTAGAATGTAGATCATAGGTTTGCAAATGTTTTCAATAAAATTCTTTCAATTTTATATTTCAATTTTTTTTCATAAGAAAATGTTAAGAAAAAAGTTATTGATACTATAAGCATGTTTTCTGAGTACCTTCTCTTCCAAGGAAAACCATGGAGACTAGTCAGAGAAGACCAGTTTATAAAGATGATAAAAACCAAACTTCATAGTCTTTGACAAACTAGGAACTAATGTGAATGAAATCTTAGTTCCTCTAAACTGAAGTGAAGTGATATAAACTGAGTCTTCTTTTAACCTATAAATCAGGTGTGAGTAGAGTAACATTACCATGGAAGAGATATCTTTATGATAGTCAAACTACAGAAATTCAGTTTTCAATCCCAAACTGGATTTAAAACATTTAAGATCTGTTATCTATGTATTACTTTTTAAGTTGAATTGAACTGAATTATGGTAGCCATGTGTAATATATTCATTCAAAAGATGGCATTAATTCAATAAATACTAGTGCCACCATGCAACAGGCAGGACAGTCAAAGAAAATGAAAGCAGGGTTGTTGTTTGATGGGCACAAGACCATTACGAAGTGGTATTTGGAGCTCAAGAATATTGCAGAAGTACAAAGACAATGGAGGTATGTGTGTGCAACAGAACCTCCAACATACCTAACTGCATGTTCATGATAAGTTTGAGATGCACAGAACTTTTGCTCAAGTAGTTCTCTGTAATCAGAAGTTATCTGGACCTTAATGGTAACCACTTTGACCACTTCTTGTAATTGCAGAAGTGAAATGTGACTTGTATTTATTTTTTGTTGTTAGTATATATTGAGTATTACAATTTTAATACAGTTTTCCTTTCTTAAAATGTGCATACTTTTTTGGCACCCTCTGAATAAACTAAACTGAATAGTTTGTTTAAATTTTTACCCCTAAAAAACTCAATAAAACTGCAAGAATGCCAATTTTTATACATTTAACCATTTAATGAATTCATTGATTTTTCTCTTATTCTAAATTCTACAAAATCATTTTTGCAGGAGGGGGAGCTCCCAGGTATCCATAACCAGAAAAAGCCCAAAACAAATTTATGAAATATAAATTTTACTAAGTATACAAGTTGACTAAGTATACGAAAGTTGTATTTCATCATCTCCTTATGTATTCCTTTCTAGGACTTTTTTTTACCTATATGCTAAACTCTATTTCATGCAAATAAATTATATCAACTGAAATGAATTTACTTTACCTAAAGAAATCATTTTAAAATGAAAGAGTTTTAAAACCAAAATTCAGTTTGTATCTGGCATTAATTTTTGTCAGAACAATGTAGTAAATGAATACATGAGAATTTGTATTTACTTTCTAAATGTTCCCTTGCTTTCATTTATTTTCTCCAAAATTAAATATACTATTATCCTCAAAAAATTCTGCCCAAGAAAATTCTTCAAATACAACAAAATTTAATCTAGAAACATATGACATAATACCTTTAAAGGTGCTTCTAAAAGAGGAAACTCAAAATTTATTCTGTTGTCTTTAGTATGTAACTGAAAAAAAAAATCCATATTTCTGCAATCCTAAATTGTGTTCAGTGTTGAAAAAAATTTTTCTAAAAGGGGGGGAGGGAAGATAAGAATGAGGTCAATATAAATGGACTAGAAATCGCATGTAATTGTTCTAACAAGATAAAAACAAAGACCACTACAGGAAAAGTTTCTATCTTAAACAGAAATGGAACCCAAGGACATGTAGAAAAATACTACATAGTAAAAGATAGAGAAGACTTGGATGGGAAACTTAGATGGGAAGGGGGGGAGGGGAGGAAACATAGGGGAGGGTAAGGGGTAACCTATATAAATAATGTTTATCAAATTGCATATATGAAAATTGTCACAATGAAAAGCATGTCAAAATGAATCACATTATGATGTACATTAAAAATTTCTATAAAAAAAAAAAAAAAAAAAACATCTGGATCTGGCGTAGTGACACATGCCTATAATACTAGCACCAGGAAGGCCGAGGCAGGAGCACTGAGTTCAAGGCCAGCCTGGGTACATGGCAAGACACTGTCAACTGCCACCCCAAAAGAAAACAAAGTGAAATCCAGTGTTATGGACACTAGATTAAGAAACATTGTTCTCTCAAGAGAACATTTACCAATTAAACATTGTTTTACTTCCTATTTTAGTATAATGGAGAGAAAAACTGATTTAACATATAAATGATTTAACATATAATTTTTGCTTTCAGCATGTACATTTATTAATGTCGTTGCCCTCCTGTCACTGAAATGCTGCCATTAGAATGTATTAATAAATTATGACTAATGATTAAAATCACTTGATATATTTTACAGAAAATAGATTTGTATTTGTTCTAATTTTACTTACCTGTCTTGTCTTTGCTGATGTTTCAATAAAAGGAATTCCATAACTTCTTGCTAAGTCCTGAGCCTGTTTTGTATCTACTGTTCTAGAAGGCAAATCACATTTATTTCCTACTAGGACCATAGGTACATCTTCAGAGTCTTTAACTCTTTTAATTTGTTCTCTGGGGAAGAAACAAAGTTTTAATAGAGGCATTAGTAACACAAAAAGCTGTCCAGAATTTTTCCCTTATAAAATTTGGCTGAATGAAGATTTTTCATATAATTCCTAGTTTCCATCCCTTGCTGCTGCTTCTAGTTATTTTTCCCTCCCTCTTAAACAGAAACCTTATATTGCTCTTAAAAGATCAAATAACTATGGAAGTAAAATCATAATCTGAAGGGTTCATATGCAGGTAGATAACAAATGATAAAAGAGAAAATACTGAAAAATCCTAGAGACCATAAGTGCTATGCCTAATTAAAGTATAATACTAGAGATATGCATCTATGTGGTTAAAATATATGTATGCAATTAAAAATATTTTTACCAAAACATAAGTTAACAGCATTGATGTAACTTGCACATTTCAGTAGTCCTAGTATCTGTGGAATATGCATTCCAAGACCTACAGTGGATGCTTGAAACTGTGGATAGCAACAAACCCTATATATACTGTTTTCTCCCATGCATACATGCGCATGATGATGTTTAACTTATAAATTAGGCACAGTAAGGGATTAATAAAATAGAGCAATTGTAATAATACATTATGATAAAAGCTATTTAAAAGTTACAAATTTTTTATTTCTGAAATTTTTCATTTAATATATTCAGATCATAGTTTCATTAAGTGAAACCTCAGAAAGGGAAACCATGGGTAAAGGGGGTACTACTGTACTTTCTCAAAAAATGTGACAATTACAAAGACTTTGATTTTTATATGGACAACACTGGAGCAAGTATATTGTTTATTCTCTTAAAAGTCCTTCTACATGCTGCTAATTTTCAATGTAAGATGTGAATAAATGCTATATTTGAGGTAAAATTATATTCCTTCACAATTTTATGTACATTTCAAAAATGTTGCTTGGAAGGAGCACAGTTGGGGGTTAGAACTGGTTTAAATCCCCAGTTCTTCTACTCATTAGCTGAGTAAATACAGATAAGTTAACAAATTTCATCTATATACTACTCCTCAAAAAAACTACCACTGCCACCCACACAAATTTCTTCTTTTCTATGACTATGCTGTAATAAATATTCTTAAGTAAAATTTTAAACATTTTAACTAGGTTAACTCGTTGTTATGACATTGTCAGTAAGTGGAATATGTACTTGATATGCAGTTTTATGAAAACTGTAAACCCTTGAGAAAAAAATATAAAATATATTTAATAATGATTATTTTAGTCTTACATAGACTTGACAGATTCTTTTAAAAAAACAAATTGTTCTAATTCTTTAATCTATTATAACATCCAAGTTACTTTTAAAAAGTACCTAAGGCCATTGCATTTCTAATCCAAAAATATTCTACATTAAATATCTATGATTAGTTTTAAAACCATTTGAGTGGAACCATTTCAAATACCTTTTCATATCTTTTTTATGGTTTTTATTTTTATGATGAACCTAAAAAGCTTAAAGTCTTGTTTGTCTAGTGTAGAGTACTTAAGAATATAAAAGGTTCTGGAGAAAAATAGGACTAGGTTTCAATCCCAACACCACCACTATCTATGCAATTTGGAACAAGTTAGTTAACTGCTCTAATCCTCAAGAATTTCATTTGTAAAAGGGGCATATCACCTCACAAAAATTATTTTAAAATTTATATTAGATTATATAGGCATGGTGATTAGTAAATAACCAGTAAATAAAAGCTACAATTGCTTCTCAATGCCAATTTCTTATATTCAACTTAAACCCACCTATAATGGTGAATATCTTCAAATGATTTAGTATTATTTATGGCAAATACACAAAGAAAGCCCTCCCCAGTCCTCATGTACTGGTCCCTCATTGCACTGTACTCTTCTTGACCTGCTGTGTCGAGAATATCCAAGAGACAGGTTTCTCCATCAATTACTACTTGTTTCCTGTAGGAATCCTGAGAAGGGAGAAACACAGTCTGGATTATTACAGTGCACCTTTAAGGAAGGTTTGATACACAACTCAACAACAAAACGGGCAAAAAACTTGAATAGATATTTCTCCAAAGCAGACAAACAGCCAATAAGCACACGAGAAAGATCATCAGTCATTAGGGAAATGCAAATCAAAACTATGAGACACCATCAGACGCCCCTTAGGATAGCTATTATTTAAAAAAACAAACAAAAACTGACAACAACAAAGTAAGTGTGAGTGAGCATGTGGAAAAACTGGAATCCTTGTTCAGTGTTGGTAGGAATGTAAAATGGTGTAGCCATTGTGAAGAACAGTTTAGCAGTTCCCCAAAAAGTTATGGAGAATTACCATATGATCCAGCAATTGCATTCCTAGGTATCTAACCAGAAATGAAAGCAGGGACTCAAACAAATACTTGTACACTAATGTCTATAGCAGCATTATACACTATATAAAACTAAGTGTCCATTAACAGACAGATGGATAAACAAAATGCAGTTCCATACATATAATGGAATGTTATTCAGTCACTAAAAAATGAAATTTGGATGCATGGTACAACACAAATTAACTTTGAAAACATGCTAAGTAATATAAGCCCAGACACAAAATGACAAATATCACGATTCCATGCATATGAGACATTCATACAGACTAAAGGAAGAGTAGAAGTTACCAGGGGCAGAAAGAAGACTAAGGAGTTGTTTAATTGGTACAGAGTTTCAGTTTGAGATGATGAAAAAAGTTCTGAAAGTAGATGATGCTAATTGTTATACAACATTGTGATGGGTGCACAACATTGTAATGTATTTAATGACACTGAACTGTGCACTTAAAAAGGGCTACAGTGGTAAATTTTATGTTATATATATGTATATATTAACCACAAAAAAGATTTTAAAAAGTGTTATATGGAGAACTGATGTAAGTATATTTATTAGTAACAAAAATGTATCTATTAAATAAAATTATTACAAAACTCTTATTCAACTCTCATTCAAGATGACTTAGAGGACCAGAAAACTAAACCAATTTACAAGTAACTATCATGCATCCACTTTATAGTCAAAGGAATACGCAACAGAATGGTCAAAGACAGGATTCTGATGCCCTCATCTACTTCTGAAAAACCTGAAAACAATACCAGGAGATGGATACTGTAACTCTACAGGGCATAGCTGTTTCTGTTTCATCTGCAAACTCTGAGAGGCCTCTACTAGGGGTGTGTGTGAGGGATATCTTAAATAGACTATGCAACTGTAAGGCTGAGTACAGAGGGCTGGAGATAAAGCTCAGTGGAAGTGTGTTTGCCTAGCATGCTTGAGGCCCGGGGTTGGATGCCTAGCACTGGGGAAAAAAAAAAAAAAGTTGAAAGGCTGATTTTCCTGACTTTTGAGTAATACTTTCTTTTACTTTTTTTTTTTTTCTTTTTTATGGTACTTGTGAGTTGAACCCAAAGCCTTGCACATACTTTGCAAGTGCTGTATTCTCAGCCCATTTTTTAAAATTTTGAGTCAGGCTGCCTCTATCCTTGAACTTGTGATCCTTCTGCCTCTGCCTCCCTAGTTGCTAGGATTATAGGTGGGCACCACTGTGCCCAGTTTGAGTGATACTTTATGCTTGCAATTTCATACACTGTGCCAAAATAAGCTTCAAGAAACAAGGAAAGAGAATGGTACAATATGAAGGCATAGAATAAGAGGCAGAAATTACAATGGGCATACAGTATAACCATAAAGACACTGTTTCTCATTGTTCCACACATGGGCTGAAGTAGTTAAGTACCCGTAGTTCATGAATTACTTTATCTACCACTCTAATTGAGATGGAGGGAGAAGTTATGAAAAAGTATGGTCTTAGTAAAATGTTTAAGATATGTTTATAGTATGAGAATACAGAGATGTATAGCATGATCACAATAAAATATATGAGCATAGCTCTATAAATGAATCTGCACATATATTTAAAACCTAATGCTACACATAGCAAACTATTTTAAAAGGCTACTATTTTTTACCAAGATAATTTAATAGACATTGATCTCTTATCTCTCTTTAATTTTGGGGTATACTAGTTGCTAAATGTATTTCTTTAACTTTCTTTTTTTATTTTTTAATTAATTAATTTATTTTTTGGTGTTGGAGGTTGAACCCAGGGCCTCATACATCCTAAGCCATGTTCTAACACTGAACTATACTCCCAGACCCTTCAGCTTTCAATTATACAAAGGATGAAAGACTGTAATCTCTTGTTTATCTTTTAAGGTATACTGTATTTTCCCAATTATCTCTAATAAAAATTATCTCACTAGTTAGGAAAAAAATGGATATTATTTTCTAAACAAGCTCTTTAGTAAAGATTTGAATATTTGGTTGACAATTTTAGTATTTTACCCTATTCACTTAATTAACTACTTGAAAGAACTCTTGTAGGTTATAAATTGAAAAAGTGTTTTTGAATAATGAAAGAATAGGAATTCAGAGCATGTAAAACCAACCAAAACCTTTTCCTTAACTATTGCTTTTGCCACACACATTTTACTTACCAATATAAAACTAGCCTTACAGTTGATGGTTTCCTTAGTCTTCAATCTAAAATCTTCCACAATAAAGTTAAATACCAGTTTCTGAAGTCACACAGGCCCACTTAATATATAGCATAGCTGTAGGATTACTATCAGCCCACATATATTGCCTTCAAGATGTACCTCAATAATGCCTTACACAGAAAATTTTTGAACACTGGTAAAAAAGTATGTAATGTGGAATATTAGCAGTTTCCTGCACATATTTTAGAAGATGTTTCCATGATAAAGTCTACTAAAGGGGCCAAGAAACTGGGAAAGGAGTCTCATTCCTATTATCTTATACCTTCCAGATCCTAAAAATACTGACAGCAAAGTTCTGAGCCACATTCAGTTATTTTAAAAAAGTAATCCATAATCTACTCATAAACAATGCTGCTGATTAGAAATAATAGACTTAGGTTAAAAATTCAGTCTTCCCAAAGTTAATTTTAACTACAGTCCTTAATCTTGGAAGCACAATTAGTCACTGAGCTATATAAAAAGGCAGTGGAACTTGGTAAAAACTAGAGAATAAAAGTGCTAAATGATGAAGTATCTGAAAAGAACTGACAAGTTTGAAAAGAAAGCAGAAAGTAAGCACAACAAAAATAATACATAAATACTAACTATTTTGTTCTAAGTTCAGGTGGGCCATAAGAAAAATATATGGAGGATGAAAAAACGAACATGAACAACAAAACATGCATCTTTCCAAAGAGTAGGAAAGGCTCAGCAAACTTCCCCACAGGCCAAATTTTGCTTACTGTTTTTGTATGGCACAAGAGCTAAAAATAGCTTCACATTTTTAAATGATTTTTAAAAAATTAGCAAGAACCCCAGAGATTATGTGACAAGATTCTGGCCCTTTACAGAAAAATTTGCCAACCTCTGTGGTAAGTTAATAAAATAACTTTTCAAAAATCTGAAGTATTTTTAACACATTACTTAGTCCCTACATACTTCAAAGTGATTATCACTTTGTGAAAGTACATGTTATCAAAGCCCAAGACCAATTTAATAGCACACAAATTCTACAAATGAACCTAGTTCACGATGGAGAAAAAGATGGAGATTTTACATCTTAGTGTTATTTTCAGACTTTCAAATAAAGTAAACCTCCACATCAGGTACACAGGTTACTAATATCCTCAGGAAACTGGGACAAAATGACAACTTAAACTCAACATAATAAAATAATGAAGGAAAGTTATTCCATGTGCTCCCCTCACTTTCCAGCCAAAGCACCATTATTTTCTATTACTGAAGTAGTAGAAACCTAAATGAAATGGACCATGCTGGTAAGAGTGAACCACAGATGGGACTAAAACATATTCAGTGATATAATAAGTAGGCACAATCTTTTTGGAAAGCAATTACAGTATTTATCTAGACCAACACAATGTTCATAGCCTTTGACACAATGCCATTTATGGTAAATGATACTAAGGAAATATGGTTTACTTTTTAAAATTATATTTATAATAGATAATTAATGTTGCATCTTAAAATGTCTTAAAAGAAAAATTACATAGGCACTTAGTAATGATTCACAATCTTCCACTATTTACGTGTTTTTAAAATATACTCTAAATCCAAGCACCTACCACTAACCACCATCCCTGTAGTGGTCCACTTCATCACTGCCTAGACCATGATAACTCTTATCTGAGGCAATGTGAGGCACCAATCGCTTCCTGGTAGGATATATTTCCACATAACAGCAAATGTTAGGTGCAGGGGCCAAGGTTGTCTGATTCATAGTGACCCTAATAGGGTTCTCAATAGCTGTTTCAGGATTGTTTCAGGAGTGGATTGCCACATCCTTCTCCCATTTTTGCAGTGCTGGGGATCAAACCCCGGTCCCCACAGAGTGTAGAGCAGCTCTCTACCAACTGAGCTAAAACACAACCCCTGTAATAGCAGATGGGTGTTTTTAAATGTAGATCATGTCACCATCCCCCTTCAGTCTTAAAATCCAAAAGAGTCCTCCTACTCTAGCATTTTCAATGTTTCCTTCGTAATGTGTTATATTTTGTAATTGTGTATTTATTTGTGAAACTGCTTAAGTCTATACCCCACCACTAGGCTGTGAACTCCAAGATGGTAGGATTCACATTTGTTTGTCTCACCTCTACACAATCTGTGCATAAGTATTGAACTCTACAGGTAATCAGTACCTGTCTGTTGAATAAAGGAACGAATCCATTTAATGTAAATATATGCAGACACCACAAAAAATGTAAATTTCTACTATAAGTTCAGCAGTTAATGTAAACACAATTTTACAGATTGTTCAATTTTACCAGTCCCTCTCAAACAGTCTATACGAAAGATACTGCATATCTGAAATGAGCCAACACAACAAATTTCCATGTTTTCAACATTTTAGTTCAAAAAGGAAGGTTTTTCAATTTCTCAACAATCTAGTTTTAAACTTTTTTCAGTGTTTTCTTATAAAACAGTCTTTCAAAAATAAGCACAAGTTTAAGATATTGTAAACTTTATTAAGACAATGAAGTAACTGTTAATTAAAAAATAAATAAATATTGTCACAATCAAATTGTAAATATGAAAACTTATGTAAACATATAATCAAAACAATACATGTAAAGATTTAAAAATATTTATGATAGAAAAAAGACTGGAGAGAATGCTGGTTTTTCAAATGTATTAAGTTTTGTGTTATGAAAAATAAATAGCTTATTCAAATGGGGTAAAAATGTTAAGATATGATAAAACAGCCAGGCACTGCGGCACACACCTAAAATCCCAGCACGTATCTTTGTATTTATTGCCATCACCTGTGTCTTTTCCACCTTTCTTTACACTGACTTCTATGATTTTCTAAAAAAGTGTTTCTCAGTTTCTTAGATGACTTTAAACTCTTTGACTATCATCAGGACATGTATGTCAAAAAGTGTGTATGAATTTGACCAAAGGAAAAAAAAATCAAGAAAGGAGTGGAAAAAGGTATTTTACAAACTAATATTATACATTCTAATTATTTTGCTAATCATGTTCTTGTTTTGTTCACTGTAATGAAGAACTTCTGGAAATAAAATACTTAATATTTATATATTTTGACCTGAAATTAATAGTCAAGGGGTTAAATGTATTAATGAGCAGAAACTGATCTGTAGACACATTAAGAGGAATTTAAAAGCTAAAGCTAGGTTACTCAAGATAAATTCATTGGCCAGAACAGGTTTTTCATTTTCTATTATAACTAACAATAAATTATTTGGCATGTTCATCTTTTAACCTGCTCAACTTGGCTTTGCAACACAGACAGTAACTCTGATGTGGGAAGACATGCTAGAGTAAACCAAAAACCTAAAGAAATTAACTTTTATTAAAAAGAATCATACTATTGTAATTATAGGAGTTAATGTTTACTGAGCACTTATTTATGTCAGCTACTGTAATAAACACATTACAAATATTATCTTATTTAATCTCCACCTTCAGGCTCTTGATTCCATCAGATGCTCCTGTCAATGTGAATAGGACTGCTAAAAATATCAGCTAATATATTATTTGGGCATTGACTTCTGAAATTGTTTGCAGTTTTCTTAAGGTGTTAGATATTATAAGTACTTTTCTCTGCTTACTCATGAGAAATTTACACTCTTAATGCTCCATTACTTTATATTACTTTTTCAAAAGATTATCTGAATCCATTATAGAATGATGTGTCCCACATTGTTGGTTATTGTCATCAAAGGTTGTGTAGATAGTTCTCAAACTCATCTAAAAACATGTAATATAGCCTAGTAAGTTAGAATAATAATAAAGAATTAGGAAATAAAGAAGGATTTGCAGCTATGTAAAAAAGTTCATGAATTCATTCCCACCTACCCCCGTCGGTCTCTGTTATATCACAAGAATATTTACTGAAAAGTGTTATATGCTGTGCTAAGCACTGCAAATTGACCCTGCTTAATCTAAAATCAGAAATGCTCTGAAATCCAAAACATTTGAGTTTCAGGAATAGGGGTGTTCAGTAAAATCTGTACAACCATTCCAAATCCTAAAAACTCCAAAATCTGAAATATTTTAGCTTGAAGCATTCCAGATAAGGGATATTCAACCTGTATATAGTTTTGGGGTTCCTGTTTTACTATTTTTGGCTTTTTTTTTTTTTTTTTTTTTTGAGACAGGATCTCACTACATAGCCCAAGCTGGTCTCAAACTCTCTATTCTCCTGCCTCAGCCTCCCCCATGCTGGCATTACAGGTGTGCACTACCACGCACAGCACAAACTATAGTTTCTGAAAAACCTAGGTCTAGTGGAAGAGAAAGGAATGTAAACCAATAAGTAAACTGATATAAATATTAACTCCATAAGACGGACAAAGTATAATGGTAGCATATAGGACAGATCAACTTTGCTTTGTACGAATTAAGAAAGACAAGGCAGGGAAGGGCCATTCCAGGCAGGAGCAAAGAAAATGTATGAAAACCATGAAACCCCATACTGAGTACATGGAATTAAAGAGTTCAATACAATTTTGCTTAGAAGGATTAAAGACTAAGTAGCAAGAAGTAAAACAGGACAATCAAGCAGAAGCCAGTTTATAGAGGGTCCTGTATGCCATAAAGAACTTTGAAGTTCATCCTATACTAATAATCACTGAGAAGTTTTTAAGTAGGAAGAGAGAATTAGATTCACCATTCTATTTGCATTATTTTAATAAACTACAGAAAGGGACATTTTTTGGCCCTCCCAAACAATGCCTTAACACATCCTCTCAAAGGTACCAGCAGTAGCATGAAGTACCACCTCTGTAGAGGGTTAAGCCTCAGTACCAACAGGCCCCTCCTCTGAATTCCTAGTTCTAATAACTCCCCAATTTTTCCCACATATCCAGAATCCTACAAGTGGTGGCCACTTCTTGATGTTTTCTAACACCCAATTAACTAATTCTCCACATAAGTCCCCCATGTTGAAATATTGAGTATGGTTGTTTTTTGGAGTTCACTTTTGACTTCTTAACTGTAAAATGGAAAAGGAAGGAAGGAAGGAAGGGCAGGAGGGAGGGAAAAGGAAGGAAAGAAAGAAGAGAGGGGGGAAGGAGGGAGGGAAGGAGGGAAATGAAGACTGAGAGATAAGTTAGAAAATTGTTATAAGAAATGACAGAACTTAGTCCAACTAAGTCAGCAACAGTAGTATGAATGGATGAAGACTGAACAGATGAGAGAAATATTTAACTGGTAAAACTGGCATGGCAAAAGCACCCTCATAAACTGCTAGCAGGAATGTAAATGGTACCGCCACTGTGAAAAACAACTTGGAAGTTCCTCAAAAAGATAAACATAGAGCTTCCACATGACCCAAGAAAAGTGAAAATATATGGTCACACAAAAACTAGTAAATGAATGTTTATAGCAGTGATATTGAAACAGCCTAAAAAAACAACCCAATGCCCATCAACTGATAAATGGATAAACAAAACATGGTATATCTACAACAAAGTATTATTCTGACATAAAAAGGAATGAAATATCGACATATGCAATAAGGATGAACCCTGAAATTATTATCCTACGTGACAGCCAGACATAAAAGGTCATATACTGTATGATTCCATTTATATGAAATACTCAGACTAGGCAAATTCAGAGACAGAAAGTAGATTTAGTGGTCACCAAAGGCTGGTGGAAGAAGGAAATGGGGAGTGACTGCTAATGTATGTCAGGCTTCTTTTGGAGGGGTTATGAAAATGTTCTGGAATTAGATGATAGTGATGGTAGTACATCCTCGTAAATACACCAATCACCCACTGAACTGCACACTTTAGAAGGATGAATTTTGTGCTATGTGAATTACATATCAATATTTTGAGCTGAGAAAAAAGAGGAAGGATAAAGAAGAAGATGAGCATGATTTCTGAATTCCCTATGCCTGTGGGCTGTCCTGTTGGATATGAGCCGGAGGCAGAGTGATATGTAGTTCTTGATGCTCAGAAGTCCAAGCCAGACACAGACTTGGGAGTCTTTAATGTACAGACAGCTGCAGAACTCTAGTGAGTTGTGGTGTGGACTTCAGCACACTCCTGATATCTCTCATCTACTCTAAGCCATTGTTCTTTTAGATACAAAAGTGGGTAAATAATGACATATGGCACTATGTCTAGGTTAGGGTTAGCCACTATGAAAATCTCTTTATAAAATGAAAAGTACTATTAAAAAGTTAATTTTATTCTTTTATACATTAAACATGCTACTATCAGCCATCTATAGTGTTGTTGTTGTTGTTAGGTGCCATGGAGTTTGTGTTCAACTCATAGCGACCTAGGTACAACAGACAAAACACTATTGTCAATTCTTCTCTGTGATTCATAGGGTTTCCAATGGCTGATGATTCTTTTTTTGGGAGTGGGCTACCGGGTCCTCCTCCCAAGCCTACAGCACCTGGTGTCCCCAGGTGGTCTCCCATCCAAGTAGTAACCAGGCCCGACCCTGCTTAGTTTCTGAGATCTGATGGGATCAGATGCCACAGTGGTTAGATGTCTATACTGAGATGCCTATATTTCAAAATATAATGCAACTGGACAAGATCCAGGGTAGTAGAGCTAAACCTGATAGTTCTGAAGAATTTCTATTTTGATTAGGGAGCAAGGATGTTAAAGGCTTGTTCTCATGACAAAATTTTCTATTAACACAGTCTTTTAAAATAGAGATAAAGAAAATAAACACTTCTTTTCCAAATGCTGGATACTTGGAATTATGACAACACAGAGTATTAACCTAGGACTATAGAGAAAAAGACATGTACTACTGCTCCCCAAGAGATAAAACTATCATAATTTCAAAAATCTGAATAAACAAGGAAAACTTACATAACACATAACATTTTAAAAGTAAGGATGTTATAAACATACCTCTATAACCTGCTAAAGGCATAAGGCATTCTCCCACAAATTACTGCTTGATGCCAAAGTAATAATTTAATGCTGGACTGATCCTGGATCTGATCTAAATTATAGATGCCAATATAATTTTCATGTTTTATATACTTGTTCTTTAGTTGGCCTTGATGTCAATTTCCTTAATCCAAGAGTACATCTGCATTATCTAGTTTATTAAAGCTTTTTAAAGAAGGTAGAATGAAACAATCTAATGGTATTTAACTCTTCAGTGCCCTTTTTCAAAATTACTATTTACTTCTTCCCTAACCGCAGGAGTATATGTTTACTTTTAAAAACTGAAATGCCACAGGAAGTGAAAGAGTCTGTTTTTAGATAAATGGTGCTCAACACAATGTGCTGTTACCCAGCTTCACTTACATAATGGACATTTTTCAATGTCAGTACACAAAAATTTACTTAATCCTTTCTTACAACTGTAAAATATAATATGTATGGATATGCCAAAATTTGACACTGATATTGCATTGGTAGACATGTAAATTATTTCCATTTTTAAAAAATTATGAACAACATTTCAATAAACATTCCTCTATATACATGTAAACACTTATCACTTAAGTCCACAGACTAACTTCTGACATGCAGTTTAAATTTTGTGGTACTGGGGTGCTGAACCCAGGGCCTTGTGCATACTTTCTAAGTATTCTGCCACTGAGCTGCATCCTCAACTTCAATTTTTTAATTATAATTTTTAATTGAGACAGGGTCTCACTAACTTATGAAGGCTGCCTCTGGTCTCAAACCTGTGATTCTCCGACCTTTGCCTCCCCCAGTCACTGGGGTTACAGCGAGCCTCACAGTTTAAATTATGATACATATTTCCAAACTGAGCTCCAGAAAGTTTGTAAGAGTTTACTCGTACTACAGCATGAAGAGCACACATTTTTCAATATCCCTCCCAGGACAGTTACCATTCTAATCTTGTTGTTGTTGTTGTTAGGTGCCGTTGAGTCGGTATCCGACTCATAGCAACCCTCATAGGGTTTTCAATGGCTGACTGTTTCGGGATTGCCTTGGGAGTGGATTGCCAGGCCCTTCTCCCATTTTTGGGGTACTGGGAATTGAAATCAGGACCTTAGAGACTGCAGCGCAGCGCTCTACCAACTGAGCTAAATCCCAGCCCATTCTAATCCTGTTGTTGTTAGGTGCCGTCGAGTCGGTATCCGACTCATAGTGACCCTCTGTACAACAGGGGAAACACTATTGCCAGTGATTCTCTGCTGTTCATAGGGTTTTCAATGGCAGATTGATTTTTGGGAGAAGGGTTGCCAGGTCCTTCTCCCAAGCCTGCAGCACCTGGTGTTCCTGGCGGTCTCCCATCCAGGTACTAACCAGGCCCGGCCCTGCTTAGCTTCCGAGATCTGACAGGATGGGATTCCACAGGGCTGCGGCTGCTGCTTAGCCAGTATTAAAATGTATAATGTTATTTTTTGTTATACTAGTGATGTATCTTTTTTAAGCTTATGTAATTTGTTGGTTTTTTTGAATGTTGTTGTTGTTAGGTGCCGTCAAGTCAGTGTCTGACTCACAGCAACCCTACATACAACAGGTGAGATAGTATTGTGAGTACTTCTCTGCTATTCATAGGGTTTTCAATGGCTGATTGTTTTTTGGAAGTGGGTTGCCGGGTCCTTCTTCCAAGCCTAGAGCACCTGATATTCCCAGGCAGTCTCCCATCCAAAGACTAACCAGGTCCAACCCTGCTTAGCTTCCAAGATCTGTGGGGATAGGACGTCACAGTGGTATGGCTGCAGGCAATTTTGAAACATAAGCTATTTATATTTTTAGCTCATTTTTTTCTATTTGGATGTTTACTTTTTTTCTAATTCATATGTAAAACAGCTTCCTCTTATATGAATCAACAATTGTTTTCCAAGGTTTTCATTTGTCTTGTATGTTTGTTAAAGATATCTTAATTTTTATATGGCCAGATAGCTCAGTCTTTTCCTAAATGCTTTCCCTAAGGTTTTAAGAATACTCTGAAAATGAGAAAGGACTCCACTTTTCTTAATGGAGAAAAATACTTAGTCTTAATTCTACAAGTAAGGAAGCTAACCTAATGTTAATTCACTCAGTCTGTGTCACTGAGATAATACTGGAAGAATTAAGATTATCATTTTTTATTTCACCATTGTGTACAGTCTAACATTAAAATTTAAACACCGTAGAACTAAGTATCTCACTGTAGGAGAAAGAAGATAAGGAGGGAAGCGACGAATAATGACCTACCTACCTTTCTGTGTTGAAGAGTCTAGAAGTAGTGACACCCCGATAACAATAAATGCACCCAACTGTCTAGACCTTGATTTTTAAATGTCATTTCTCACTAAAAGGAACTGGGGATCCTTGGACAGATGACTGACTCCAAGTTGGGGACAGGCAAAATACAGGTGAAACTGGAGCACACTGTGCTAGAAAGTAAGGAAGAGCTGAAAAACTGATGGGGACATGTCAAACGGATACAGAGGCAAGCTTGAAAAGGATTCCACTGGCCTAGCAAAAACAAATTTGAACATCCCAAAATCAGCAATCACAAGCTGGTGTGGTGGCACATACCTGTAATCCCAGCAACTCAGGAGGCTGAGGCAGGAGGTTCATGGGTTCAAGGCCAGAGGCAACCTGTACAACTTAGTGAGACCCTGTCTCAAAATACAAAAATAAAAATGGGCTGGGAATGCAGCACAGTGGTAGAGTACTTCCAAAGTATGTGTGTGGCCTGGGTTCAACACCAAAGTATAAAAAAACAAAACAAACAAACAAAAACCCCAGCAATTACAGGAACAGACCTTAACCCACTGGATAAGAGTCCACAAATCTATGCTGATACAGATAAAACAAACCTAACACACAAATGAGAGGCAAGAAAAAAAAGGCAGACTCCTCATTTATGGCAGATGCTAATTAACACAGAAATAATGACAAAGAAGATTACCATTTTCCAACTACTTGTTGTTGTTGTTAGGTACTGTCGAGTCAGTATCCGACTCATAGCGACCCTCTGTACAACAGGGGAAACACTATTGTCAGTGCTTCTCTGTTGTTCATAGGGTTTTCAATGGCAGGCTGACTTTTGGGAGGGGGTTGTCAGGTCCTTCTCCCAAGCCATGTAGGCTTGGGAGACATGTCTGGTTTGACATGTCTGGTGTTCCCAGGCGGTCTCCCATCCAGGTACTAACCAGGCCCGACTCTGTTTAGCTTCCAAGATCTGACGGGATTGGATGCAACGGGGCTACAGCTGCAGGCTCAACTACTTATAGTAATTATTTATTCAGGCAAGAATTATCAATAAGTGGTCAATCCTACTGGATACAAATATGTTAGAGAACAGTTTACGTACAGTCTCAAAGTATCTCCTCATAGGGTCCTTTTTAGTTATAAAGGAATTAAAATAATTTTATAGAAATATACCAGACAATACCTTAACCAAACCAAAACAAAACAAAACACCCAGCAATGTCATCATCATCATCATCATTAGTGAGACTAACCAGCATCACAAGTCTCCTCCTGTGATGCAATGAGGACATAATGTCACACAGCATTATTGCCCAAACTACTTAACTTGAATTGTTCTTTAGGAAATAAACAAACAAAAACCTAAACCAGAGGACAATCTACAAAACAAATGGTCTGAATTCCTTGAAACTCCTAGGCTAAAAGAAAATTTTCAGAGATGATAACTAATTTTTCAAGTTGGATTAGAAAATAAAATAATTGCTAAAAGGACATTCTTAGAACAACTCACAAAATATGTATATGGACCATGTATTAGGTAAAGTATTAGTGTGTATCAATGTTGAATTTCCTAAATTTCACTGTTGGGTTATAGATACACAAGAAAATAGCTGCAGAATAGGGTTGGCAAACTTTTTCTGTAAAAAGACAGTGTTTTCATTTCTGTTGCAACTACTCATCTCTGCCACTCTAATGCAAAAGCAATCTTGATGCCAGGTGTAGTGGCACAGACTTGTAATCCCAGTGATTCGGGAGGCTGAGGTAGGAGGATCACAAGTTTGTAGGCCAGACACAGTCTGCACAATGTAGTGAGACCCTGTCTCAAAATAAAAAGAAATAAATAAAAAGCAGTCTTTGATAAGATGTACACACACAAGTGTAATTATGCTCCAATAAAACTATTATTCATAGTGTCCATCCTTACTCCTCTCAAATATATTATTTTTAACTACTCATTTCTACTATTTTTTATATGAAGATCACAATAATATGATTGTCCCATAAATCTAAGCACTATAAGACATTAAAGATAAGAAACCCAAGAAATTTAATGCCCTCTCAAAGTATAAGTCCTTGGATCACTAACTTAAAACACTGCTCTTCAAAATATACTAATAAGCTTTAGGAAGGGTAGGGATCTAGTCTGTTTGCTCCTCAATGTATCTCCAGCCCCTTGGAAAAAACTACACAGAACAAAGTGAGCACTGAATAACATTTTCTGAATTAAAGGATTAGTTGCATTGTTAAAACCAGAATCTTAAGAGATGCCAAATCATAAAAACATTTTTTCCTTTCACTTACTTCTGTTATCAACTTCTATTTGCTTTTAGAGCTTTGTATCCAACAATGGGCTTAAACATAAAAAAAGATCACATGCATGGCACAGTGTTGGGGAGTGTTCCGTTTGGTTGTACATAGGGTCGCTATGAGTCAGACCCTACTCAACAGCATCTAACAACAAACATATTTACAAAAATCTAAGGTAGAATACATGTTCAATAAAATTTACAGCTCTACATAAAATTTACAGCTCTACATAAATACTACTAAACATTTATTCTTAAATTGACCTAAATACAGTGCCTGAATTTTGAGTTAATTTATTCTAAAAATCAGCTGTTCTACAACTAAGCTACAATCCTATAAAATCTATAGAATACGAAACTTCACAATCTGCCATTTTTGAATGGGCCCTTCCTAGCTCCGTTCTAACACATCACAAGGTTTTAAATCTTGTAAAGTAGCTCCAGAGAGCATGCAAAAAAATTCAGAGCACCCTGCGGCTTTCAGTCCCTCTTAAAAAGTGTTACCAGTGGAACCACCCTATGTTCTACACTGCCACATTTCCTTTCTTAAATATATTCCCCTATTTATTTAGTAAGGCATAGCAGTCCTCAATATCAATATTGTTGCTATGTTGTTGATAGGTGCTGTCGAGTCAGTGTCCAACTCATAGGGACCCTACGTACAATAGGTGAAAAACTATTGTCAGTACTTCTTTGCTATTCAGAGGGTTTTCAATGGCAGATTGATTTTTGGGAGTGGGTTCCCAGGTCCTTCTCCCACGTCTACAGTATCTGGTGCTCCCAGACAGTCTGCCGTTCAAGTACTAACCAAGGCCAACCCTGTTTAGACTCTGAGATCTGTTGTGATCAGACACTACAGTGCTATGGCTGCAGGTATATCAATATTAACAAAGAGTAAATCACATAAAATAAGATTTTTAAATAAAAGTGATATATTTAAAACTGATAAAACCACAGGCTACAACTACAGGTTAAAATAGAAAAAAAATGCAAATTCAGTATTTTGCTGATACTGATCATAAAAGGATGTTAAGTCACCAGTAGAGGGCACTCACAAAAGGGGGAAGAGCTGGCCACAGCCTTGAAGAGAACTGCACTTACAAAATTGTTGTATATACCTTATTTTGCCTGCAGCGGTAGCCCTGTAGCATCCGATCCCATCAGATCTCGGAAGCTAAGCAGGGTCAGGCCTGGTTAGTACCTGGATGGGAGACCGCCTGGGAACACCAGAAGCTGTAGGCTTGGGAGAAGGACCTGGCAACCCCCCCCCCCCCCCAAAAATCAATCTGCCATTGAAAACCCTATGAACAGCAGAGAAGCACTGACAATAGTGTTTCCCCTGTTGTACAGAGAGTCACTATGAGTCGGATACCGACTCGACGGCACCTAACAACAACAACAACAACAACAACATTAGAGTAAGTTAACACAATGTATTCTAATTTACAAAAGATAGTTTAAATCTATGTTATGTTTGAAAACTAACACAGACTTTATTTTAGTGGCATGAATTTGACAATTTAAGAGATGTTTAAAATGACAGGTAGCATCACGGTCTCAGGTTCAGAAGTGTTAACATTTTGGGCTATTTAATTCTTTGTTATGGGGGCTGTCCTTACACTGTAAGAAGCACAACAATGTCGTTGGCCTTCACCCTCTACATGCCAGCAGGCCCCCTCCCTCCCAAATTGAGATAATAAAAAATGTCTCCAGATACTGCTGAATGCCCCAAGAAGCAGAGGACCTTGCCCATTACTCACTGACAACTACTGATGCACATGTATAATATTAAAAAAATCAGCTTACAGAATTATGTAAGGCTTGTCTTATATCACTCTTCTATATTGGTGTAACATTATAATTTTTCTCTATTATAATCTAAACACCTTACCCTGCAAGTAAAATGAATTCTTTAATAAACATGGAAAAACAAAGAAACAGAGAAACTCATAAACTTTGGTAAATAAATACCAAAGCTCAATAAGTATAAGCACTAAAGACAGAATAAACCAATCCAATTACGAATCCACTCTTTACTGCGTAGGAAACTTTCATCAAAAGGCATAATACTTGAACTGAATTATAAATGTCACATTAACAAAGGTATGCAGATGTCAAAGAATTAGAGACCAAAAAAAAGTATTTCTTGCCATATTTACTTTTACTTGTTGTTGTTGTTAGGTGCCGTCGAGTCTGACTCATAGCGACCCTCATAGGGTTTTCAATGGCAGACTATTTCGGGATTGCCTTGGGAGTAGATTGCCAGGTCCTTCTCCCAAATTTAAGTACTGATGTTGTTGTTGTTGTTAGGTGCCATCGAGTTGTGTCCGACTCATAGCGACCCTTATAGGGTTTTCAATGGCTGATTGTTTCGGGATTGCCTTGGGAGTGGGTTGCCACGTCCTTCTCCCATTTTTGCGGTGCTGGGAATCAAACTCGGGACCTCAGAGACTGCAGAGCGGTGCTCTACCAACTGAGCTAAATCCCAGCCCTTACTTTTACTAGCATATTATATATTTGATATTTATTATATGTTTACTGCCTACAGCCGTACCACCATAGCATCTAATCCTGTCAGATCTCAGAAGCTAAGCAAGGTCAGGCCTAGTTAGTACTTGGATGGGAGACCCTCTGGAAACACGAGGTGCTGTAGGCTTGGGAGAAGGACCCAGCAACCCACTCCCAAAATAATAATCAGCCATTGAAAACCTTCTGAATAGCCAGAAGCACTGACAATAGTGCCTGGCAAGACACAGTGTCGGAAGTGTTTCGGGTATTATACATAGGGTAGCTATGAGTCGGTCTCAACTAGATGGCACCTAACAACAACAACATACATTTACTAAATGATCTAAGCTCTATGTCTAGAACTACCACACTTTTTAGGATAATATGTTTTTCTTCCACTAAATTTTACCTTGAAAAAAAATATTTCAGGGACTATGTTTTGATTCCAAGTGACCTCTAAACTATAAAAGAATACATTTCTAACCAAGTATTGTGTTTGGGAACTCACTAAGAGTTTTTAATAATTATGTCCCATTAACAAGGTATTTTATTATTTCTTTGAAATTCTTTGGTGGACTTCATAAAAGATAAAAATAAAATCTTTCAGAACAGAAGTCAAGGTGATTATCAGGTACATAGCCTCAAATATAAACACACTCTCCATTTCATGCCTTTCTAATTCTGTATTACAGCTTTGCCATTAAGTTGTCATTGTTGTTGTTGTTGTTGTTAGGTGCCGTCGAGTCGGTATCCGACTCATAGCGACCCTCATAGGGTTTTCAATGGCTGAGTGCTTCGGGATTGCCTTGGGAGTGGATTGCCAGGCCCTTCTCCCATTTTTGCGGTGCTGGGAATTGAACTTGGGGCCTCAGAGACTGCAGCGCAGCGCTCTACCCACTGAGCTAAATCCCAGGCCAAGTTGTCATAAGGCGGCTAAATTCCAATTTGGGCATGTTAATATATCTGAATTAGTCTACATTATTAAATATTTTCTGAGTTTGAAAGACAGCTAATTTTTCACTTTTAAAAAGATATAATGGAAATTCCATTTAACTTGTTTTTAGAAAATTTAAATTCAAATCCTAATTAGCTAAATATCCTTAGGCAAATTAGAACCTCTGAGACCATTTTTATCTATAAAATGAAAGAGTAACTACTCTCCTTATCTACCTTATGGCATTGTTGTTGTTGTTAGGTGCCCTTGAGTAGGGTCCAACTCATAGTGACAGAACAGAACAACAGAACAAAACATGACCTGACCCTATGCCATGCCCAGCACTATTGTCAGTACTTCTCTGCTATTCCTAGGGTTTTCGATGGCTGATTGTTTCAGGAGTGGGGCTTCAAGGTCATTCTCCCACATCTACAGCACCCGGTTTTCCCTAGTGATCTCCCATCCAAGAATTAACCAGGCCTGACTCTGCTTAGCTTCTAAGATCTAACAAGATTTGACATCAGGGTAGTGTGGCTGCTGACATTCATTGTTTTATTTATTATCAACTTGGGAGTGTTAGATTAACATTAGAATAATTCACTGCAAATGTGAAATCACTAGAAAAAATGGTATTATTTCACTGAAATTTTTAAAAGATTTCTTTCCATTTTTCTAAATGTAGGAAAACTAATAATTCCAAATGTGCAAAATCTATGCTCTAATTTTCTCTCTGGCCACATTATTCACCAACAAAACTTAATAGCCGCATTGACATCTATTTTCATCTTTAACTTTGTACAACAACATGGAGTCAGTATTTTTATTTGATCTGCTCTCTATTAAACTAAGTTCTCTTGCCTTTCTTATAGTTGAATTACACTAAGAATGTATCAATTCCCTCAGAGACTTACTGTATCTTGGGAGATAACTGATAATCTCAGATACCTTTCCCCAGGTGGCAAAACTACATGAGGAAATGTCAGTTTCAAAGTACACAGGTAATCAGTTCTTCCCAAAGTCAAGTCTTCTGACTTGGCAGAAATCATAATCAGAGTCTTGGTGCAAGACTGAAAGACTGCAAACCCCAGTGACTCGTGAGGTGGAGGCACAAAGATGGCAAGTTCAAGGCCAGAGACCACCTGTGTAACTTAGCAAGATCCTAACTCACCTAAGACCACTGTAGCTCAGTGATAGAGCACTTACAAAGTATATGCAAGGCCTTGGGTACAGCCCCCTAGTACCACCAAAAAAATATATATATTTAAAAAAAAAAAAAAAAGAGGTAATCAGAGTTATGAGTTCAGAAGTTTTTGTTTTGTTTTTGTTTTTGATTTGTCTGTTTTGAGACAAGGTCTCCCTATGTAGCCCAGGCTGGCTCAAACTGGTGATCCTCCTGCCTCTGCCTCATGAGTGTTGGGATTACAAGCATGAGCCACCACGTTGGCTGAGTTTAAATTTATAAAGTTTTCTACTTTCCTTTCAAATAACAGGTTTAACTACATTCATGCATTAATGACTTCATGCTATATGCATTCACACAGCTTTCATGACCTCTGACAGGAAACAAGGGATAATGGAATTTCTTGGATTTCCAGGGAAGTTTTCCAAATCACAGAAAAACTTCCTTGCTTCACCTGCATTCTACTAAAACTTCCTTTTACATCTTAGTTAAATGGTAGAGTATGGCCAGAAACCTTGAATTTGGAACACAGATGGAAATGGGTGAACTTTTCATCTTCATCAAAGGAAAAGAAAACAAAACTATAGTTCAGCACTGAACTGATCTGTGGAAAGTAAATACCATATAGTCTCAATTCTAATCTGCACTCTTTCAACAGGTTTGTTGTTGTTCTTAGGTGCTGTCGAGTCAGGTCTGACTCATAGGATGCTACATAGGGTTTCCAATGGGTAATTGTTTTGGGATCACTTTGGGAGTGGACTGCCACATCCTTTTAGCAGGCTACAAAAGAAGATGGAGATTAGAATCATATGCAGATTAGATTCAGGTCTAAAGACTACATACAGACCATTACTCAGGGTGTCTACTTCAACTGGACTGTTCCCCTTCTCTAATGCAAATCCTTAAACTTGGAAACGAAATAAAAGTCACTTCTACGTTTAAATCTTTGCAAGTAGCCATTATTTCCACACTGTTTGGTACTACCAAACATATTTGATACTTCTTTATGAACAATTATCTAATCAATCCTCAAAGTTTCCAACTGCAGCCAGGTGCCATGGTGTATGCCTATAATCCCAACAATTTGGAGGCGGAAGCAAGAGGATCTCAATTTCAAGGCCAGAAGCAGCCTGTGCAACTTAGCATGACCCTGTCTCAAAATAAAAAACACAAAAGGGGCTGGGAATGCAGCATGGTTGTATAGCAAGTATCTAGTAAGGTCCTGGGTTCAACCCCTAGTCCTGCACCAAAAAAAAAAAAAAAAAAAAAAAAAGTAAGACTAAAAGCTAGGGTTAGGACTAAGAACTAACCTGGGGTAGTGATGCCTAAGAGATAATCTAACAACATAAGGCTATTTCAAAAACAAGGTGATGTATTTATTTCCACCTCTACTGATGTTAAATTTAACATGACGATTTAGATTATACATAAAATATATGAATAATTGTCTTCAGAAAACGATCTGATTTTTCAAGGACATGTATGGAATATCCCCTCCTGCAAGTCTTTGAGATGAAATAAATCCTTATCTACTTGGGATAATTTGAGTCTAGCGCTACTAAAAGGCAGTGGGAAATGTCACCTCATTACCTAAAAGTCTCTTCCAGGACTTTGTTTTATCATTTTGCCGTTAGCCTTTATTTTGGTAAATTCCCATGAAACTAAAAAAGTCTTAAAATAATCCTGAAAAGCTTACTAATCAAATTGTATTAAGTTTTAAAATTTCATCCATCAAATGATTAATTTTACCAGTACAATTCAACCAAACTTCTACATGTCACATTAAAATACCAAGAAACCTATAAAAAGCTCCATTCAAAAGAATGACATTCAGGTACAGATAAAATGTAAATTCACATTTTTACTCTCTTATAAAACTCTGAAATATACTTCTAGTCAAAGGTACATATACTGTCAGAGTGACATCATACATGGACCTTGATGCTCTCCATCACATTCTCCTGGACTCCCCATATCTATGGTTGCATACCACTTCAGTTAAAGCCTTGAAACACAAGACACTTCAGATCATTTAAGTGTTTCAATACAATTATCTTCTAATAAATACAAAAAAAGATCAAACCTTTTTTTTTTGTCCTGCACAAGTAAAATGTAGAATATTAAAACAAGATTTACCTCTATTGTAGGATCATATTCATCCACAAAGTGATTCTGAATTAGCTGTATCGTCAAGGCACTCTTGCCTACGCCACCAGCTCCAACTACCACAAGTTTATATTCAGTCATTTTCAGCAGGCCTTATAATAAAAATAATGAAAATGTGACTAAATTAGATCATGTGTCACACAGGTGGTTAATACTCTATCAAAATTATATCAATATTTTTTAACTCAAACTCACCTTTACATGAAAATTTATAAGGTATTCTGAAATTCCGTGATGAAAAACAGAGTAGCCAGTCTTACCTTATATTCAGGTTGTTCTATCTAACTAGCCAGACTGCTGTTCTACAGCAGCTAATGGTTCTCAAAGGAACATATCATGACTTCACTCAGTATAAGTGTCTTGCACAGTGCTCTATACCCTGTAGACAAACCCACACAAACTTGTTGACAGCTATCCCCACTCCTATGCTTGCAGTATTCATAGCTGACTCTGGCCTCTGAGAGTTACAAGTAGATATTCTAAGGGTCTTTGTTGGATCCAACAGCTACAGAAAGCTTTTTTAAAGTATCAGATAGGTTCTTCTGAGTAGGTGGGAAGAATTAGATAGGAGTGGAGTGTCAAAGCTAGACTGTGTCATAAAAAAATGAAAGTATAGACAATGAAGCAGATAAGAATATCTGATGACAGTTTAATAACCAAAGTAAAAACTAGGAGAATTTTGAGAATTTTGGATTATTCATTATGATTTGATCATTAATTACCATGTAATACTATATTAGTGTAGAAAAACAGCACTTCTTTACGTGAAAATGTAATTAAATAAAATTCAGAGATAGACACTTTAGTAAGAAAAAAATTTAAAAAGGTAAGTGGATATTTCTCAGTAACCTATGTGACTTCTACTCTGCTCCTAATGTATTATCTCTCAACAGGTACAATAAGTATTGACAATTTGTACAGTTAACACAGTTTCTATTACAAGATAGAAAACACTGATATTTTTAAGTCAGCTATTTCAAACTTTTTGAAATAAAATGAATATAATTTCATCTCCTCTCACATAACATTATTATCAAGGAAAGAAACGCATGAAGAATGACAGTAAATCTACGATTATTTAAGTAGTTCTAGATCAATGAATACATACACATTGTAAATAAACACTAAGTGCACGTAGCCTATTTACTAAAGACCAAGAATTATTCCAACAGGGATCAAGAGAATAAAAAAGGTAGCTTGTTTTTTTTTTTTTTTAAATATTAACTTCCTTACCTTACTCTTGAGCCCCCTCAGAAAGAACACAAGCTAGAAAATTACTGTATCACAGACCTAGAGTCCAGCTCCCTGCCCTACTCTGACTCACCTACCTATCCTTACTTGCTTGTCTGGGACCACAGTGAGAACCCCTACAAACATAGCTTACGCTGTCTGCCCCCATGTTTTATTCCAAATGTAGGATATGGGAAATGGGAGAGATGAGGAGAATAACATCAAAATGTGTACTCAGATTCACCCTCAAAACAGTTTGGAACCCTACAATAATAGCAAGTGTAAAACTGTAAAAAGGGGGACCACGCTTTTGGGGGTGCAATAGGTCCAAACTATTTTCATAATAATACGTTCATTAGCCTTTTCACTATCATTCCTTCACAAGTACCTGGTAGAGTTTCCCAGACTCTGTAATCACAATAGATTGAATGCAGATACAGATATGAGATGCAGATATAATACAGATGTCTCCTATTAAGGCACATAATTAAACATTTGCAAAAGTATTAAACACCGTTACGGTTTTAATTTTTTATTTTGCTTCAGAAAAGCTATTTTGCCTAATAAAATTTTATTCATGTTACCAACTATTGGGTGTCTTATTTCCAGTTCTAAATGAATTGATAAAATTTAAAAATTTTTTTCTAATATGGTAAAGACTGATAAGTCCCCAAACAATCCTAAGATTTTTGAGACTCTCAATAATTTTCAACAGTGTAAAGGGGTCTTTCAGACCAAAATGTCTACTAAGACATACAACAGACAGATACTGGATTATACTTTAGTTGTCTATGTATGTGTGATCAGAGACACATATCTGGTCTACTTGTTTATGCCATGGTTGGTGCTGGGAAAAAAAAAAAAAAATCCTTGAATCAGGTTTTTAAAACCAAGCAGTATTTAAATCCACTAACAGGAACTAGGTTCCAAAGGAGTCTTACTGAAGATTATAGGCCAGAACAGGGCCCCTCACCCAAGGTTACAAAAGCCAGTAAAAGGGGTAACTGGAACTTGATCCCAATGATTTTGTTAAGGAAAGAAAAAAAATCGCTTTTATTTGTTATAACACTGAATTACTATCTACCATCTCTTAGAACCAGGTATGTTTGCGGATGGCTACAGTCCCAAAGTAAACACTGACATCAAGCATATTTTACGTCTATTGTCTATGACATGTGGGAGTCAGCTTTTTGGATCTTAGTCACTTAAGAGTGACACCAGTCATGGTTAACTCTGAGATGATTATAATGAACAGACCTTTTCCCTTTATAATTTCTTTTTAGATTTTCCATTGCAAACATAAAATGTATATTGTGTAACAATTAGAAAACACCTTTCTGTTTTTAAGTCCTTGCTTTGATGATATCAAGCTTTAACAAGGCTGGCTTAGGACTTCAACTGTAACGTGCAAAGGCCTAATAGTACTAATTTCATATAGTTAGCTGGCCAAATGCTACAATTAACTGTTTTAAGTCAGTTTAAAGGGGATAGGGAACAAATTTGTAAGGATGAAGGTAATATACTGGAGATGGGGGAAAGGAAAGAAAAAGGCAAATTAAACTTTAGGTAGTATTTTAGCTATTTCTGTCTGCACTCAACTATGAAGGAAAAAGCCATGCTTCTGTTCTTTGGGTTTTCTTCTAGTGTTTTAACTTGACAAAGCAAAACAGACCTTCTGGGATTAACTTTTGTCTTTTCACTGTAGGTCACAGGCTTTAAGTGCAGGGTGTTGGCCACCTGTTCTTCACCATCTCTACCTCCACCTCCTCCTTTGTGGCCACAGCAAAGTCACAGCCCATACATGGGGGAGGGGAGCAGTCAGGAACTCGGCGGCAGATGCATCCCCCCCCCCCGCCCCAACACAATAAACTCAAATAGTGGTCTCTAAGCACTCTCCTCTGCTCTCCCCAAACGTGACCTCCCCTGTGACCCACACATCCCACTACACACTGACAAGGACCACGGTCCGCCCAGCCAGCGCTCGAGGGAGAAGTTTACACCCTGTCCCAGAGATGCTGGATGCAGCAGAGAAGGCAGGACCGAGGCGGCCGGGCTGGGCAGGGAGACGAGATGCGGGAGCGGCGAGCGGCAGGGGAGGGGAGGGCGACGAGGGGGAGGGGAGGCGGCGCGCAGTGGCCCACCTCCACCGCACCCCACCGCCCCACGGGCAGCCCTCTGGGTCGCGAGTTTCTCCCCGGCCGCCTGCAGCCGCGGCTCTCGGGCAGGAGGAAGGAAGGGGTTCCCCGTCCAGGAAGCAGCCCGAGCGGCGGCCGCCTTGAGCCTCACCCTCCTCAGCCCCGCACCGCCCATTCCTCACTCCCCGCGTCGCCGCGTCTCCGAGCCTCGAGCCTCCCGCTGCAGACTGCCCCCGCCCCGCGGCCCGCCGGGGCCCGCGCCCGCGACCTCCGCCCGCCCCTCCCGGGACCCCTAATTCATTCACTCGCCGCCGACCCCGCCCGGCGCCGGGCGAGGAGGGTCGGGACCCGGGCAGGGGCCCTGGAGGGTGGGGATCCGCGCCCTACCTCTCTCCCGCACCTGGGAGCCGCCGAGCTTCTGGCCCCCGCCGCCGCCTTCAGCGCCCGCGCCGCGCTCGCTTCCAGTCTGAAATGGCTGGGGCCGAGACTACTGGCCGAGCAGCCGCCACAGCCGCAGCCGCCACCGCCGCCGCTGCTGCCTCCGCCGCCGCGGCCGCCGCCTAGGGAAATCGAGCTCCGAGCACACCGATGAGTTCGGGGCCCGGCGGCCGCAGAGGGCAGAGCTATCGATGCGTTCCGCGCTCGATTCCTTTTCAGACGGGCGCTCGGGAGGGAGCGGCTGAGGGCGGTGTGGGAAGAGCGAGGAGAGGGCGGCTTACGAGCGCCGCCGGGGAAGAGGAGGGGGCCGGGCCGACGAAGGAAGGGGTGGCCGCGGCAGCGGAGAGTGGGAAGCTGGTCAGCGGGGGAGCGGGTCTGGGCGGCGCCTCGGCGGGGAGGCGGGGTTGCGGGCCCGCGCGGCGGCCGCCCCCAGGCTTTCTTGCCGCAGGGCGCCCCGCAGCAGCGCGCTGCAACCTCGGCGCGACCTCGGGGGCTGCGAGGCTGCATCCGCGACACCAGAACCACCCCGCAGCACCACTGTCAGTCTGCCCCGAGAAGCCACGAAAATCTCCGCCAGCCCTCCGGGTCAGCTTGCACTTGTGCACAATCATTTATTACCGTTTGCTGCACGAAAATACACATGCAACGGGAAGCGACATCAGTGACAAGGAGAGCTCGGCGGATAATTCCCCAGCCCGCCCGGGACTTCCTGATGGCCACCTGATTATTATCAACCTCGACATGTTGGGCTGGGTACCTAGCCCCAGGCCCAAACAAAATCGACTAACCCTTTCTTTGCTAATCTCTTGGGGAGAAGGTGGTCTTTTTTTTTCTTAATTTTTGTTGTTATTTTGCTGGATAGTTTGAAGCTATCACATGATATTTCTAAACAGGGATCTCACAGGTTTCCACTGCCCAGATAGCACGAGCTGAAGGCAGACTTTGAAAGTAGAAGTACCCTTGGTCGTGTAGAACTGAGGAAAGTCATTCAAACATTAATTAGAAGACTCAGTTCACGTCCACGGAATTAAGACATTAAACAACGGGGCGTTAGACATGCCAGCATTCCCAGAGTCCGCGTTGACAAACTACCTAGAAAGGTCAATTGTGAGAGTTTTAAAGACTTAGGCTAGGCAAACCAACGACTGTGCCATATGATGGCCCATATGAATCTCTGTTTCTAGTTCTGTCCCCTATAGCCCACATCATGAACCACCAATAAAACAGTTGCTTTAAATCCCTGCGATCATCTCAGCTAACCAAGGCTTTAAATCAACTGTCACACTTTTCTTCCTACCCTTAGGCAGGAGGCAAGCTGCCTTCCAGCCTCCCTCTCTCCTAGCACCAGGTGGGAGGCAGAAGAGACAAGTGGAAGACAGGCAAGGGAAAAGAATGTGCCTACTCTATGTCAAGTATTTGTTAAATATTTTGCACATATCATCTTATTTATCACAACAGCCCCATGAGATAGAATAATTTTTATTATTTTACAGATGAAATTTGGAGAGGTTAAAAATTGAGCCCAAGTTCACACAGTTAAAATATGAAGTGTCCTTCATGTCAGATCATGTTCATGCTACTCCCAGCTCCTCATTGGCTCTGATCCCACTTAACAAAGAAGAAAAATTCTTCTCAAAATCCTGGATGATTGATGCCCGCTAGCATTCTTCCTTCCTCACTTCCATATACACACACTGGATTCTGGCTGTTATTTGATAATGCCGGGTAGGCTTCTTCCTTCAAGACTGCACTTGCTGCTTCTGGCTGGTACTCCATATGTACAAAGCCTCTGTTGCCTGCTTTAAATCTGTGATCATAAGTCTTTTTTAAAATGAGTTCTTCCTTAGAGATCATTCTTGATGCAACTTCCTCTCAAACCCCAAATACGAGCTCTCTTCTTGCTTTATTTTTCTCCAGAAAACTTATCACCTTCTAATATACTAATTATTATTTTGTTCTCTTTCTTTTCTTTCTCCCACCAAAAGGTAAGCTCTGTGAGATTTTTTTCTTGTCTTTTTTATTGTTAAATTTCCAGTGCCTACAACAGTCTCTGACACATACAAGACAGTCAGTAAAGGCCTATGGAATGCCGAACACATGAATCTATGTACCTTCCTTCTGAACCCTATGACTAAATCCTTACCTAAGAGATCTTTAAACCTCCTGTCAATCTGTCTTTACCATCTTATAAAATCAGCTTTTGGGCTTACTCAGGTCACCTTGTGATAAACTACATCCTATGCCACCTAGAAATAGGTAAATAATGGTCACCAGGAATTTTTGTTAAGTGAATGAATTTGCACTTATTTGTATGTTGCTTTGTGATCATTCTTAAGTATAAGTCACAGGTGTCTTTTGTGCAACTTCAGGTACATGGAAAGCTTGTTTTCTCTTATAGCCATGAATCAGTGTTCTCCTTGTAGTTGGTACTCCATAAATCTAAAAAGGACTACAATATAGAGGAGGAAAAAGCTTTATATAACACTTTCATGCTGATTATAAACCTTTGGCCATTAGCAGAAACCTAATCCATCCACATGATCTCACTTACCATATGGGCTCATGATTCCCAAAGCAAGCCCGCACCACACTGTTTGTCCTGTGTGCTCTACATTCCAGCTCACTGGCACTTTTTCTTTCCTTTCTTTTTTACTCCTTTTACAGTAATTTGTACATATGCCAAGTCAAACCTTTCCACCACTCAGTCATGGGTAATTGCTCAGAAGCAGCAGCCTCCATCAGTAACAGTCCCTTTCTTTCCTTAACACCACAGAGCTTACAGCAGTGGGACATAAGGGGAAGTTCTTTGTGAATCCCCTGCCACACACAAAAATGCAAGTTTCTAGGATCCTCATCCAGACGTTCTATGCAGTTGGTATATAAAGTGGATCAGAAATCAATCTTTTCTTTTCCTTTCCTTCCTTCCTTCTTTATATCTTTATTTCTTGCATTCATTTATTTTGCAGTACTCTAGGGTTGAAGCCAGGGCCTTGGGCATGCTAGGCGGGTACTCTACCACTGAGCTGCATCCCCACTTTTCCTATTTTTTTATTTTGAGACAGAGTATTGCTAAGTTGTGCATGCTGCCACTTGGCTTCCAACTTGTGATCCTTCTGCCTCAGCAGAAGGATCCTGAGTTGCTGAGATTGCAGGTATGCACAATGGCGCTTAGCCAGAAATCTTTATTTTTAACAAATTAGGTAATCCTAAACTGGTGATCAGTCATCTGCACATTGACAAACCCTACTGTAGATACTTGAGTTCTTGGCAGCTGTCCTTCCTACTGTCTTTGCGATTACTCTTCCTCAAGCATAGTGGCGATGTTGAGTAGTCTGCCTGGCTCTCCGCTTCTGTGCTTGCCAGAGAATAAGCACACAGGCCTGTACTGTGAACGCAATGGGAAAAGGAGGAGGGAACAAAAAGTATAGATGGGATTGTGGGCTTGCTGTGAGATGTAACTGAAGTTTCTACCCTCTACTGTTAGACACTTCTGGAAAAACAGCTACATACACACATGCACACAAATATTTGATCTGCTTTATGAAGACTATACTGACCTTTTTCTTCATGGAATACCCTCTTCTGCAGATAGAACCAAAGCCAAAACAGCAGGAGTACCCTTGTGTTGCTTGGGTCTTATGAAGTATGAAAAGCCAGAGCACATTCAGAGTGCTGCAAAAGCTAAGGATTTATTTTAAATAAAGACACCTTAAAAAACCATATCATCTGCCCGAGAAACTGCTGGTCAGTCCAGGAATCAACTGTACTTCTTGTGATCTAACAAAGGGCTCTGGGGCCTCACTCGTCCCTTCTTTAGTGAGCATCTATTGCCTGTAACTCTAGTTATTCTGCTGTATGAATCAGCTTCCCTCTACTTCTTTGTCATATAGTCTCAGCTTCTACTGCTATCCGTGCTTCTAGTCCACTCTCTGTGATTAATACTCAAAACACTCTAAGGGAGAGGATCAGACTATGTCTGTTTTCACTATCCAATAAGAAAGACCTTTTGGGGGCAAAAGTTTTTCTGATGGGTAGATGGCCTGCTTCATGTCTGGCTAAAAGACCATTGCTTTTGTTTGTGTCCCAATCCTGAGTCCAGAAAGTTGTGGCCAAAGTAACAGGATACGGGAGCAAGGAACTTAAGCAGGAGGAGCCATCTATGGACACTTTCACATCCCTACCTGTTTTTTTCAGGTAGGAAATTTGCACAACTGAATAGGTCCTATCTAATTCACTTACCCAGTATGTTATCTCCTCTTAACACTTATTTTATTAGACTTTGCATTCTTTTTTTGCTTATCTATTTTCCCCACTAGGTTGTAAATCCATGAGCCCCTGCCTCATTTAACTCTGAATTCTTGTATGTCTCAGTATAGACAGGTCTTCTATAAATACTTGTTGAGGTGAATGAAATTATAGCAAAGCTTCATCCCTGTCTCTTCATAATCATTTCACTCTCATTGAGCCAATTTCCTGAACCATTTCTAAATGAATATGCTGTCATTATCGCTAATGTCTGTCCAAATTTCTCTATCTCATTCCCCCAAACTAATTCCCTCACCCATTTCTTCCATCTTACCTGAGTGGTATTATGGTCCTTCAAAGCATAACTTGAAAACTTAAATTAATTTTTAACCCACTCCCTATTCAAATTTGTTACAGCTACTTTAATTGTATCTTCAAAGTATTTTCTCATACCTGCCTCTTGTACATTCCTTCCTTCACAGCTACATTTCAGTTTCTTCACTGACTTCTCCACCTCCTGGCTTTCTTTTTTTCAATTCAGGCCACATGCTATTGCCAAGTTAATCTTCCTTATACATGTCTTTCATTAACATCAAACATTTCCTCTAAACGCACTCAATATAGACTACACATATTCAGGGTATATATTTTCGGAAGTACAAAGAGTTACAAGCTAAGTGCTGAATGAATACATAAAGATGGTAAATATCAAGAAATTACCGGGGAAAATGATTGCTGGCCTCAGCTAAGCCTTTGCTAAGACTTAATATTGCTTGCAAATCTTTAATTTATACTTCTAACATCCCTTGAAATCAAGTCTAAATCCTGGGTGCCAACCTTTTGAGAACATCCATAGTCCGGAACCATACTGTTCCCATGACTTTGTTTCCCAACTTCTCAAAGCAGGTGCTTTTCTTTCCTCAAGCAAATCCCCCCTCTCCATCATGAAAATAGGATATGGTGCATCCTCTTTTTCTTAGCCAGTACCTTTTAGCCTCTCTCTTTGCTAAAATTCTTTTTCATTCAAGATGTGAAACAATTCCTACCTCCTCTATGAGGCCTTGTTGAGTATGCTGTCTCTTTTTGATTCCTCCATCCATTATTTCCTATGGGTTAGTGAGATCTCCCTAAGCAAATTCTAAACTCCTGGAGGCATAAACTGTATCTCAGGTATGTGAACCCCATCCAGCCCTCCCAGCTTAGTTCACTGTCATTACTCAATAACTCCATGAATACACATAAATGTGCTTATCAGCAAGATAAACATGATGAAAGCAGTGTTTGAGGAAGGCCAGATGGCAGCTACATGCAGAAAAGATGGGAAGGAAATAGGACCTCACGTAAGGCATTTTGTGGATGGCAATCGCAATGCTTGGTGTCAGTGGAATGGTGCGCTGGTTTAATGTACTAGTCCCTTGAGCTACAAGTCTGTCAACTTCTGCAAGCTTTGTTTTTAAGAATGAAGTAATGAAATAACAGTTGTTATTTACAAAACTTCTATAAACAGATAAAGTTTTTACAGTGTTTTAAACAAATAAATCTCTCATATTTGTCTATTTCTCCTTTTCTTTGCTGCTACCACCATAGCCCATGCCACCATCTCTCCCTAGGAGGGCAGTCAGCTGCTCACAGATCTCCTTGCTATGCTCTTACTCCTCTATGATCCATTCCCCATGGAGCAGCTGGACTGATTTCTTTACAAAAGCGAAATGGCGCACATGACCAGACCAGCCTCTCCAATGGCTTCTCATCAAACACAGAATAAAATTTAAACTACTTCAAGTCCCTTCAAGGCCTAGTTTTGGCTCACTTTGGCTCACACCATGTATAATCCTTACCCTCACTAGCCTCCAACTATATTGGCCACTTGTCCATTCCCAGTGCATACCAGGCACACTCCTTCCTTAGGTAGTGAACAAAACACAGATCCATCCGTGTATTTCCAAATGACAGATTTGCAGGTTTCTCAGCAGAGCCAGCTCCTGCCAGAGAGCCTCTTTCAATATTTCAGGTCTCAACTTAATGCCCCCACTTCAGTGAGTGATCCCCAACACCAAATCGAAATCTACAGTCCTTACCCTATTCTCTAACTTCTACCCTTCACCTAATCTCTTGTTAACACCATAGCCTGTTTTATTCTTTTACTGTTTTAACACTGTAGCCCATTTTATTCTTTTACTTAGCATTTTTCATGTCTACATTATTTCAATCATTTATTCATTTACTTGTCTGTTTCCTCCTCTGAAATATAAATATAAATTTCATGAGCTAGGGACACTGAATCCTCCAAGCCCAGAGAGGACCTAGCACATATAAATCACTTAATACAGATAGAAATGTCAACAATCCTGATTTGGTAATTGCACAGGAAAAAAATATATGTATACATATGAGCTTAATTACTACTTTGTACCCCATAAATGCCTGTAGCTGTACCACTGTGGCGTCCAATCCTGTCAGATCTCTGAAGCTAAGCAGGGTTAGACCTGGTTAATACTTGGATGGTAGACCGCCTGAGAACACCAGGTGCTATAGGCTTGGGAGAAGGACCCGGCAACCCCCTCCCAAAAAACAACCATTGAAAACCCTATGAATAGCAGAGAAGCATGACAATAGTGTTTTGTCTGTTGTACATAGGGTCTCTATGAGCTGGACACAGACTTGACAGCACCTAACAACAGCCTCGTAAATCTGTACAATCAAAAAACTTAATAAAAAATTAAAGAAAAAAGAAATCAATAAAGATTTGTTGACAAGCTACTTTAAGGAAAATAGGACTAGTAATCCACTCTAAGCAAGAATTCTGCAAGTTAATTTCAGTCTCCTGCTTTTGTTTAATCTACACAATACAATAATACCTTACTTAGTACCTGTTTTATTTTTAGAATATTAAAAGTCAGAAGTATTTTTAAACATTGTTTCCTTCTAATTTCCCCAAGGATGTGCTAATCTATCTACTCATCAAAAACCTGATTTTCTAGTTTCTGCCTCTTCTCCCTTATCATAGATATTGGATAAGTAGAGAGGTACTTCTATCCCATTCGTGAGTATTCAGATACAGTCATGTGCTGCGTTGTGACTTTCAGCTAACAACAGACTGAGCATAGGATGGTATATATGGGGAGTCCAACCTTTTGGCTTTCCTGGGCCACACTGAGTAAAGAGGAATTATCTTAGGCCACACATAAATTATATAATATAGATAGTACATATACATAAGATTTCTCATTTTTATATTTTTTATTATAAAGTTTAGAGTAATGAAAACAATATAAAACTAGTGGTAATTTTGACCTTGTTTTTATAAAACGAATCTATCAATGTCTGGTTTGATGGAAGTGGCTGCAATTCTTAGTGAGTTCTCAACTAAATTTTGCAATGGTCAATTCGCAGTATCTAGACCTGGGTTAAATTAGATTTTCAAAAATATTTTTGGTAATTGCTGCATTTTACTTATGAAGTTTCCAAAATCTCATGTAATCTCTGTTACACCCTAAAGTAGTTTCAAATAGCTTTCAATCACTTCAGATTCAACCTGATTATACTCAACTGACTGCATGGCAGGAGATGGTGGTTGTGGTGGTATTAGGTGCCATCGAGTTGGGTCTGACTCATAGTGACCCTCATAGGGTTTTCCATGGCTGATTGATTGTTTTGGGAATGGACTGCCATATTCTTCTCACAAAAAGGCGATGGTACTAACCTGTCTTTATGCTTATTTGAAGGTTAGAGTTTGATATATTGTGGCACCATCCCAATGTCTGTTAAAGAAGCATTGATGTAGTTCTGTAAACATGTGTAGTATTGCTTTGGAACTTCAAAATTGCACCTATGCATAAGGTCACAAAGAAAATAAATGCCAAAATACATACAAAGTTTAAAGATTTTGTGAGGCCATGTTACTAGCTGTCCTGGACCACATGTGCCCCATGAGTGCAGGGTTGAACATGCCTAGGTATGGTGATACCATATATCCTATGTATACACTAGGCCATACCATCCAGATTTGTGCATAACACACCCTATGATGTTCAAAGATTACATAACACATTCCTCAGAATGTGTCCCTACCAGTCCACACATGTCTGTAGAGCTTTATTTCTATACATCAGTTTAGTCTTCTGCAGTTAAGGGTCATTAACCCTTTGGAATGGGCTTCTTCTTTAGGATCCATGTGTCTTCAGGTGAATGAACCAAGTCAGAAGAATTTTTTGCCAAATTCTTCTAGACTGGGAGATTATTGTGATTTGTCAAATAACTTCTTACATTGTTGTTATTGTTGTTGTTAGGTGCCGTCAAGTCGTGTCTGACTCAAAGCGACCCTCATAGGGTTTTCAATGGCAGATTGTTTCGGGATTGCCTTGGAAGTGGGTTGCCATGTCCTTCTCCCATTTTTGCGGTGCTGGGAATCGAACTCAGGACCTCAGAGACTACAGAGCGGCACTCTACCAACTGAGCTAAATCCCAGCCCAACTTCTTACATTGTTGTTGTTGTTGTTAGGTGCCGTCGAGTAGGTATCCGACTCATAGCGACCCTCATAGGGTTTTCAGTGGCTAACTATTTCGGGATTGACTTGGGAGTGGATTACCAGGTCCTTCTCCCATTTTTGCGGTGCTGGGAATCGAACTCAGGACCTCAGAGACTGCAGCGCAGCGCTCTACCCACTGAGATAAATCCCAGCCCACTTCTTACATTAGAAGTCTGTAAATGTAAAGAGATATAAATGGAAATATAAATGACTATTTCACTTTATTCTGAGTTCTTTATATGAATAATTGTAATGTCTGTATAAAATAATCCTAGACTTAGTGTATGTCCAAGCCTCAATAAAGTCAAACATTATCATTTGTTAAGGCCCTTAAGAAACTAGTATTAGCTAATCCAGTATGTGAATAACATTTTTACTTATTCACTCATTCAGTAAATACACACTGAGCATGTCTCATATGCCAGGATCTGCTTGGGATATTTGGGATGCATAAAACAAACAAAAACCTCTACTCACTTGGAGTTCACATTCTCAAGCAGTGGTCCTCAGACTTTCTCATTTCAGGATGAATTTACATACTTAAAATTGTATGTTAACCTAAATACATTATTATGACAATAACATTTTTTAAAAACAGTGAGAGGTAGCATGGTATTTTTAAACAGTTTCACTGAGATATAATTCACATAACATATAATTCCCCCTTTGAAAGTGGACAATCTAATGGTTTTTAGCATGTTCATAGAGTTATACAACCATCACTGCAATCAATTTTAGAACATTCATCATCCAAAAAAGAAATTCCATAACCATTAGTAGTCATATCGCACTTTTCTGTTTCCCCACGACCTATATATCCCACTTCTAGCCTTACATAATCACTTATTTTCTGTTTCATATATTAGCTTATTCTAGACAGTTAAAAAACCATTCCTGCTATCTTACTAGAGTCCAGCCAACATCTCCCCATCCCCCTTTCCCCTAACCACTCCAGCCTCTGGTAATCACCATTCTGCTTGCTTCTTCTATGAGATCAGGGTTTTTTTTTTTAAGATTCTACATATATGTGAGATCATGGGATATTTTTCTTAATAAAATTAACCAATGACATTAATGAATAATACCTTCAGATTTGTCCACAGTATCACAAATAATAGAATTTCATTCTTTTTTATGCCCAAATAATATTCCATTATGTATATATACCACCTTTTCTTTGTCCGTTCATCCACTGGTACACACTTAGGCTGATTCCATATCTTATCTGTTGTGAATAGTGCTACCTGAAAGTGCAGTTATTGCTTCGACATACCAACTTCATTTATTTTAGCTATGTACTCAGTAATGAGATTGCTGGATCATATGGTAGCTCTATTTTTAGTATTTTAGGGCACTTCCATAGTATTTTCCAACATGGCTGTACTCATTTATAGTCCCACCAATGGTGTGTAAGCGTTTCCTTTTCTCCATGTCCTCACCAGCACTTGTTATGCTTTGTCTTTTTGATAATGATTCTAACAGGTGGGAGGAGGTATCTCATTATGGCTTTGACTTGTACTTCCCTTATTACTGATGTTGAACATTTTTTCATATCCCTGTAGGCCATTCGTATGTCTTCTTTGGAGAACTATCTACTCAGATCTTTTTGAAGAGTGGCATCACTTAATATGTTTGCAAATCACTTTAATGTCTAGCTTAATAGAAGAAGCTAGATTCTCCTATCTCTCCTATATTGTATTTGTTTAGATGCTACAAATAGCCTCTGGAAAAGCCTGTTGTACATGCCTGAGAGACATGAAAGTGGAAAAGGAGAATAACACTTTGATATTATTATGAATTCTGCATAGATTTGACTTTGCCAACCTTCCAATCAGGTATTAGAATCCCCCGGACCACACTTTGAGAACTGCTGTTCTAATGAATTTTTTATTAAAAGTTTTTGCTAGTAAAACAAGGCCAAAGCTAATGCAGACTAATTCAGTAATTAGCTGTTCAAAACTTACCATCTTACTCCTCAAAAAAGCTGAATCCCTATTTGACAGCATATATTAACAATGGTAATCAAGAAAATTCATCATTAAGATGATGTGTAGAGTAAAAGAGGCCCAAATAACGTACTTCCTTGAAACGACTAAAGGCTCCTGTTTTTATATCAGTCATGTGTCCTTGGGGACCTTGAAGTTCTTTACAAATATTAATTAATTGAACTTCCCAGGTTGTCAATGAAATGTTTCCAAACACAATTTTTGTTCACTTTGTAGATCATTTAACTGACAGAGTAGTGGATCTTGTCCTGGCTTGAAGGACAGCTGGGAGCAATACCAGAGTTTTATTTCATGTTTATTGTGATTATAAAAACATACTGTCCCCAGGCCTTTTTCGTTTCAGTACTAGGGCCTTGAACTCAAGACCTTATACATGCTAGGCAAGTGCTCCACCACTGAGCTACACTCCCAGGCCCATTTTTATTTTTTATTTTGAGACAAGCTCTTGCTAAATTTCACAGGCTACCCCTGGCCTCGACCCTGTGATCTTCCTGCCTCTGCCTTCTGAGTCTCTGGGACTGCAGGCACGTGCCAACGCATCCAGCCTCCAGATTGTTTTAATTTACCAGAACAGGCTATATTGTTATAATGAAAGTTACTACTCTCAATATCTCAACAATTCTTAAGTTCTTTTATTTATTTTTTACTCTCCCTCCTTTCTTTCCTTCCTCCTTGCCTACCTTCCTGCCCCTTGCTTTCCTTCCTATTTTGCCTTTATTTTCTTCAGAAGCAGTAGTAAAATTGTGAGACTCCCCAGACTTAATTAGATCCCTTTGCCTTAGTCCAGCTCCGTAAAATAGATGTCATCACCTAAGTCACCTCAAACTCACATTGTATTCCATCCACTAATGTTCAAGACAGTCACAATAAAATCTTGTCACTGTGTTCAAAATTTTATTCGAATGACTGACAGGGAGCACCTTATCTTTCTTAATTGCATGTCCAATCTTCTTCCCCTTGTCTGAGCATCTATATTAGCTTCCTCTTCTTTTCTGAGCATACCAGGCAGACATCCACCTCAGGACCTTTGCACATACGATTTTTCCTACCTAAAAAAAATCTCATGATTTTCTCTCACCATCTTTAGCTCATTGCCGAAATGCCACTTTCTCATTGAGAAAGTGAGGTCTTCTTTAACCACCTTACATTTTAAAAAGCAACATTCAATCCAGAACTCTCTTCCTTTTATCTGCACTTCTTTTTCCATAGAACTTGTCACCATCTGTCACCCAATATGTTTCACTTATTTATTTGTTCACAGTCTGTCTTCCTCAAGCTAGAAGTTAAGTTATGCAAGAGCTGGGATTTGTGTCTATTTTATTCACTGTGATTTCCCATTACTAGAACACATAATAGACATTCCAAAAATATCTACCAAGTGAAAAAAGTAAAGAAATCCTAAAATGCACTTTGACATGTGTCAGAATGAATATGAATGTGGTCAACCAAGAAAACATGCTAAAGAATAATAAATAGGTATTTATAGAAAATCAGCCTGAAACAAAGTATTCCTTCAGCAAGTAAGGACAAATAGATATTCTATTTAACTGTTTCTCCTGGTTTCAGAATGTTATGCAACCTGTGTTATTTTTTGAAAAGTTAATAATGGGACTACCAAACTAAATTCTGTTAATAGATAAAATTCTGAGCAGAGTACACAATCTCCTCTGACTTCATGTAAGAGAAATTACTAACTACCTTGGAACCTATTTTGAGTATTTCTTGTTTTCTCTTTATGGTTTAGGAAAGCTATTGGCCTGAAATCACTTTTAGCAAAACAAGCAAAACAAAATGAAATAAACTCTCAGTAATAATCAATCTGATTTTCTAAATGAAAATTTGTTGTGATTAAGTGTATGAGGTATGATGACAAAATACAGTGGATGCTTAAGTTTAAAAATTTTGTTACATTAAAAGACACACTGCCATTAATCTCCCTCAAAATACTCCCCCTGGCTTCAAACACAGTTATTCCATCATTCTTGCCCCTTTCTGAAGTAGTTCTGGAAGTCCTCTTTCATGAATGTCTTTAGTTTCATCTTCCATTATGGCAATGCTCTGTGTCACACATCACTTCTGGTACGGCAACTTCTGTCAAATAAAAACATTATGGTGTGTCCTCATCTACCTTATTTGCAGGATCTAGCAACGTGCAACTTCTCACCCTTCCCCAAAGTCAAAAAGATCATGAAAAATGAACATTTTAAATTGATTCAGGACATCAATGCAGTCATGACAGCACAGTTAAAGACACTCACAAAAGACTTCTAGAAATTCTTCAGAAAGTGACAAGAAAGATGGGATAAGTGTGTTAGAAGCCAAGGGGAGTCTTTTGAGGTGTGTTAAGGGTAATGTGTCTTTTATTGTAATTTTTAAAAATTTAAACCTTCATCGTATTTTTAAAATTGCACTTTTACTCATCTATTACAAAACCAAAGAGCATATACTATGCAATTTGTGTAATTTTGATAGAGTTTGGAAAAATAAAAGTCCAGAAAATGGAAATAAAAATGAAAAAATATGTAAGAATCTTTGCCTTCAGTGTGGGTGGTTGGAGAGAATGTAGTGTGTGTGCCTTGCAGCCACTGAATAATGCTTGATGGTCAGTGTTACCAAGTCCCGCAGCTCTGTGCTAAGCAAGGGGCTGAGACATGTTTCATTGTAAAGATAGTTGTAAGAATTTACAACTGATGTTAAAGCACTTCACACTCAAGTTGGCTTTAAAATTTTTAATTCACATTCAAGGTTATCCCTAGCACAACGCCTCTCTAGCTGGCTCGCATTATCATCTGCTTTCTTGAGTGGGAGGTGCGGTTCACTCTCACAGGGCTGTGTATTATGAATGTGATTATCTTCAATCAGTTGTGTCTCAGAGAGAGTATTGAAAATCATTAGTTTCGTTCTTTTTCTAAGGAAAATCAGAAACCCTACAAAATAAAGAAAAAGAAGAAAGAAAAGAAAAGCTTTGATGCCATTATCAATAGACTGTTGGGCCATCATTTTCAAATATTTCTCTAGTGAAACACTTAAAAACCATTCATTGTAAGCCTGGTTTCACATGGTTGGAGGTAGGCTGCTATAATACATGTAAGTTCACAGAGTGAAATATGAGTCTGAGTCTATAAACTTCCAAATCGTGCTATGTTATACATTGAGATATTAATGCATAAAGCCCAATATTCAAAGGTAAATTGCTTTGGGTTTTTGTTCAAATCTAAGAATTATCAGGGCATTGGGGGAAAAAAAACACATGACTTTATGTGAAAATGAGGCTGGTGTGGTTCCAGTAACATCTCTGCACAGAATAGTAAACAATGTGTGGAATGGTTATTAGTTTTCCTCATGTGTTGTTGAAGAGACAAGCTGTTATGGAACTTGCATCTTGTATACTATTTCATTGCTATAAATTAAAGGAAGATGTGGAGTACTGCTGTGATACTGACTTACCCTGAAGAGCTGTACTAAATAAATAATGAAGATATGGGTAAATGCAAGACACTAGCACAAATACTCAGTAGTAACAATGAAAGCGTGTACAGTTTTACAATGATTATTATACACATTATTGCTCACCCAGGCTTTCCCATTGGGTTCCTAACTGACACCCACTATGATCTTTCTGTCTTCAGATCCATACATGTTATTTTCAGATTAATCCTGTTGAAACCCAGTGCAAACATTCCTCTTTCATTTAGAAATCATAATTATGTGCAGCATAAATATCTGCAGCATAAAGTTCAAAACTGAATCTGCTTTTCCAATCTCATTTGCTACTTATGTTCCCTCGGGGGCCTCACTTGCAGCTAAACTTTAATTCCCTATTTTCGCTGCTACTATGATTTCATTCATGGCCTGGATTTTTTTTTTTCTGGGTTTCTTTTCCTTTCTTCTCTTCTCTTCTCTTTTTTTTCCCTTACCTTCCCTTCTCTTCCTTCCCAATCTTTTCCTTTCCCTTCCCTCCCCTCTTTTCTTCTTCTTTCCTTCCTTCTTTCCTTTCTCTTTCTCGTCTTCCTTTTTCTTCTTCTCCTTCTCCTTCTCCTTCTTTTTAGACAGGGTCTTGCTATGTAGCCCAGGCTGGTTTGGAACTCAGGACCCTCTTGCCTCAGTCTCCCGAGTGCTAGGATTACAGGCATGCACCACCATACCCAGATTGCTGCCTGGAATTCTTAGTTCCATGTTTTAATGCTCCCTGTCTTTCCAGCACTAGTAGAGCAGGTTCTAACAGGGACAGAGTTTCACATCTATTCTCAGGCCAAATGCCTGGGTTCCACATCTATTCTTTGGGTCTGTGGGGAACTGAATACCTTCAAAAGGTGCAACCCTTTGGCAGCTGTTTTCTCAATGCTCTCTGCAGTATTTCCATCATGTCCTTAAACAGTTCCATGACAACACTATAACTTAAGGGTAGTTTAAAATCCCATTTTGGGGATTGTGTTTGGGAGGAGAAGTTGCTTTCTTCACTTCCAACTAGGTACCCTCTTACTCCCAGGCCCTCTTCAGATGACACTGTCACCGTTGAGCCTTGTCTCTGAATTCTCTCAGCAAGAAATCAGTTCCACTCATCTTAACTCTCATTACATTTCACCTTTCTCCCTCATTCGTTCCAACATCCCTGTGGCCTCAGTGTGCCTGGTGCCAAGACAGCAAGCATCAGAAGCATCCTGCTACAAAGGATGTCAGCCTCTTGGGTGTTCCTTGTGGTAGGATGGGACTTTATGGGGTGCAAACAATAGGCACAGCCAGGTTATTCCCTAATTAATAGCAATATACTGTGAAGCTCTGCAGGAAAGTAAAAGAAAGAGCAAGAACTTTCCTCAATAGCTAAATCAACTGAGAAAGGGTCCTTTGCTAGGACACTGTAGTGTGTGGGACTCTCCAGACTCAGGAGCTGGGGGGATAAGCTCAGCCAGCCATCCTCATCTGCTCTTCTCAAATAGCACATCAGTTGCTCCTTGTTCCAGTTTTCTGCTATCACAGGGACTTGCCCAACTGCCATCACTGCTTCTCAACTCCATCCATGTCACCAACCAACTTTTCTCTGCACCACTCATTCAGATTTCCAGAAGATGAACTTGAATGACCTGGCTAATGAGTGGCTTACCAGTCTTAGACTCCTACATCAAGCAGAGCTCATGTCACAGACCACCAGAATGGGGATATGTGATGTGTACATAAAGAAACAATCCCACGGTGCTTTTCTTAAAAGGGAACCATGAGCATGGATATCAGACAATTAAAGCCTCCTAGCAGACCTTTATTTCAGTGGCATGCATTGTTTTTTTTATCCCCTTGACTGTTAGCTCCTTGAAGACATAATTGTATTCCATTCACCTTTGCATCCAGAGAGTTGCTTGGTACCTGGCACTGGGCAGATGCTCAATAAAAATATGTTAAGATGCACCCAGATTATACCCTGAATATAAATTCTATCCTACCCTGCCAAATACTATGAAGTCTAATCTGGCATCAGTTATTCTCCAAGGTAGTTATATATTACCCCTGTTCTCAGCAGCATTCACACTAAAATAATTTCACAGCTTTCAAATATGGTTATAGTCAGAAGAGATCCAAGGCAAGGCAAGGTGAGAGTAAAGGTAGGAATAATTTGTCAGTTCCCACTTTTCTCCACTATCAAATACGTGATAAACAGTTTCATAAGATTTCACTGGAGCCTAGGGCCCCTCCATATGTAAGAAACGCTGAAGTAATTACCAAGTGATATTTTAAACTTAGTGGAGAAGAATTTCAGGGGTGGATCAAGGATGTGAAACAAAGTTTGTATCTTAGATCTCATAACTGCATTTCTAGCCTAATTGACTTGGCAGCCCTCCAATTGGGCCACATAAAGATGTAAGCGACATTTTAAAAAACCGAGCCTTACTAACACATTTTCTTTTTCTCTGAGTAATATGTTGTTTCCTCTTCATTTTGTCTTCTGGACTATATTTTAAGTTGGCAGTCCTATGCTTATAACAAACAAAACATTTTTGTTTTTGTTGTCTATAGTATTATTCTCCTAGAAACATTTAATCACCAGGTTCTTCTTCAAATTCTTTCATTAAGCTATGAGCTTATACTTTGCAAGATTTCTTTATTTCTTTTGCAAACTATCCACAAGTATATTTTGTCATACATATTTTTGGTATGTGCATAATTCCTTTAGTAATGGCTCTTTCCTGAAAAATACCAATAAAGATAAATTCATACAAATGTAAAATCTCATTTTACTTTCAAATCACCTATCATATATGAATGCTTTCATCCCAAAGAAAATGATTTATTTGCTTGTCCTACTTGATTACCTCAGTATGTGAAAAGAGAAACAAAACCATTTTGTCAGACATTTAGTTTGAAGTTTTTTTCATTAGAAACATTGCTGCGTGGACTGAAAGAATGAGCAGAATGAATGTTGTATGCACAGTAAGAAAACATTTATGGATGTATGAAATGGCACTAACCCATGTTTAACCTTGAATAATTCTAAAGCATTAATAAATTAAATAAATGAATATTTTTGCCTTTCTACTGGAAATATAAAACAGGAAAATAATCAAGACAACTCTATTCCTGTATGTAATCCATCAGTTTTAACCTCTTGAGTTGACTTCAGAAATTATGCACATAGTTTCCATATTAAATATTTTGTAACCCAGGAAATGCAAGCTTCTGCAGCATAGCTCCTCAATATTATACATAATGTATGAACACCACTAGCCTCAATATATATTGAGCAGGTCTTTGTTGCAAAGCATCCATACCATTAACAGAGATAAACATATTTACCTCAAACTCTCCACACCACTCTCCGTTTTCCATCATGAAAATGTTAATAGTCCAAATGGCATTCTATTTATTATTCAAAATTTTTATTGCCTATTATTTGCATATTAAGCAATTTCACTCACATGGCATTAACAAATGTCGTCAGCACACAGAAGCATTTTGAGAATCTCAATCTAATACACCAGCTGAGCATTGCTCCTGTAGCAATCTGTGGGAGCTACCAGTATGCTTGGAGTCAGAGTTACTCTCCTAGTAACAAAATTCTCTTTTTAAAAAATCCTTTTCTGTGTTTATTTTAGAACAAGGACTTGTAATGTAATGTGCAACAGCATAATTTGCTTTCATTTTTAGGAGATAAATATCTTTCCTAAAAGAATGAATTTTTCTTTTGCAGGCTTAAACTAAGGGACTTTCAATATAGAACACAAGTTATTTTATAACAGCATGAAGTAGAAAGCACAGACAGCAATTGATCCTGGTCCTGGACACTTTCACTTACGTATTAAGGGTGGAAAGATATGAAAGAATTTGACAATCTTATTTTTAATTTCTAACTTGTTCTCTTATAGGATAATTTCCCTTCAAATATTTATAGAAGTTTTCTGAAATTAGATGGCTTTAGTAAGTGAGTAATGGATAGATACTCTGTCTCTGGTTTGGTTGTTCCTAAGGCCTTATTAGAGCTGGGGTTTAGCTCAGTTGGTAGAACACTGGTTTGCACTCTCTGAGGACCCAGGTTCAATTCCCAGCACAGCAAAAATGGGAGAAGGATGTAGCAATCCACTCCTGAAGCAATCTCAAAACAACCAGCCATTGAAAACCCTATGAGGGTCAGCCCAACTCCAAGGCACCTAACAACAAGGCCCTGCACAGCTATTTCCTCTTGTCTCCTTTTCCACCTCTTTTTTTTTTTTTTTTTTTCAGTACTGGGGGTTGAACCCAGGGCCTCGCACTTGCATGCTTTGCAAGTGCTGGACCACTGAGCTGCAACCCCAGCCCATTTTATTACTGTATTTTTGAGACAGGGTTTCACCAATTTACGCAGACTATCTCTGGGTCTCGAACTTGTGATCCTCCTGCCTCCGCCTCCCCAGTCTCTGGGATTACAGGCGTGCACCACCGCACCTGGCTCTTCTCCACCTCATTTTAACAGTCATTCAGAAATGCCTATACCAATGCCTATACCAATGATACAGAAGAAGGTATATATTAAATTATTTACAAAAATTTATATTTGGAGTCCAATGATACATCATAAGATGGAAAGACACATATTAAAGGCAAGTCATAAAGAGAAACTAAAGTTATAGATACACACTAGCAGCAAAGTGAGAATAAAAAGTCTGACTTGGTTCAACACATTTTGTCTCCTGTGCAGAACCCTATGGGTAGGAGATAGAAATATTTATTCCATCATCCTTTGGCTTTATTACAGCCTGTGGGCAAAGTGGGCATAGTCCTCAGCCTTCTCAAAGACTGGATTTGGGCCCTGGATCCCACTTTGTTCACCCCTATGGGACTCAATAGCATCTAACAACAACTAGCATGGGACAACTAATGACTTACATAGTCATTATTCTTAGTCTACTGGTGTAAGTTTCTTTAGGACAAGAGGCATATCTTGTTAATTCACTTATTTATTCAAAAATATTAATCTGAATATCTATGTATGTCATAGGGGCTGGGATTTAGCTCAGTTGGTAAAGCACTGCTCTGCAGTCTCTGAGGTCCCGAGTTCGATTCCCAGCACTGCAAAAATGGGAGAAGGACATGGCAACCCACTCCCAAGGCAATCCCGAAACAATCTGCCACTGAAAACCCTACAAGGGTTGCTGTGCGTCGGACACGACTCAATGGCACCTAACAACAATAACAACAATGTATGTCATAATATAAGGTACTAGAGAAAAAACAAAGAAGCAAATGAAAATTCCTGCCCTCACATAGCTTATCTCCTAAGAGATCAGTGTTGTGTTGATCTTCTCAGACTTGCATGACCATTTAATGACATCAACTTAATGATGTCTCTTGTCCCTTCAAAGTTTTTACTTCCTAACCCGTTACAAACCCAGTCTTGCTCAGTGCTTGGTATTCAGTAAGTAATTGTTGAATTGAATAACTATTCTGTGTCTAGTGGAGATACAGGCTATAGCATTGGCTACGCTTTGGGTATGGCTTGAGCGCATCCCCAAAGGTCCCTAGTGTGGTGATGTTGAGGTGGTGGGACTTCTAAAATGTGGATCCTAGGGCAAGATAATTATGTCCTGGGGCTCATTGCCTGGGGTGGGATTCATGCTGGTCTCATGGAGTGAGTTAGTTCTCACAAAAATGGGTTGTTATAAGTTGAGGCTACCCCACAGGCTTGGCCTCTTCTGCACATGCCCATTTCTTTTTCTGGTTCTTTACCATGTTACAGCATAGCCAAAAGGAACTTCAGCAAAGGTCAAACACATGGGGCCAACTGATATTAGATTATCAGCCCCCAAGTGAGCTCAATAAACCTCTTTTTTTAAATACATACCCAGCCAGGTGTGGTAGTGCATGCCTGTAATCTCAGCAACTCAGGAGGCTGAGGCAGGAGGACTGCAAATTCAAGGCCAGAGGCAGCCTATATAATTTAATTTTGTCTCAAAATAAAAAAAATTAAAAATGGGCTGAGGGTGCAGCTCAGTGGTACAGCAATTGCACTTACAAAGTACGTAGGAGGCCCTGCTTTCAGCTTCCAAGTAAATTACCCAGCCTCAAGTATTTTGTTGTAACAGCAAAAAGACTAATACAGCATTTCTAAAGTTAGAAAGATACCAGTACATTGTTGTGGGCCCATCTAAAGGTAATGTGGGACCTGGAGATAGAGAATTATTTGTGGTAATGAGTGGAAAACAAGAGAGAATTGCACAGGGTCACTGTGACATAGCCTAGGCTTGTCTGAGATGGGCTCAGAGTGTTGGCTGAGCAGAGGTGAAGGCTGTTACAGATGCCGAAGAGTAATTTAAAAAGTACTAAGAAGCTTTCTTTTACCACCTAAGTGTATAAGCCTAAAGGAGCTGGGCAAGCTGGGTTTCCTGGAGGCTAAGGCAGGTAGATCACAAGTTGAAGGCCAGAAGCAGCCTGCACAACTTAGCAAGATTCTTTCTCACAGTAAAAAATAAAAAGGGCCTAGAAGTGCAGCTCAGTGAGAGAGTCCTTGCCTAGCATGTATGAGGTCTTGGATCCAATCCACAGAACTAAAGAAAAAAAGGGGGGAGCTGGGTAGAAGCCAATTAATTGATAGCAACTTGTTAGATCACTCTAGGAGATACACCTTGAAGTAATAGAACATCTCTTAATCTCCTGTCTTGCTAGGACTACACCTACTGCATGGAAATGTAGGTAAAGGGAGGATGGGAATGTTATTGTTGTTGTTGTCATTGTTGTTAGGTGCCGTCAAGTTGGTATCCGACTCATAGCGACCCTGAGTACAACAGGTGAAACACTATTGTCAGTGCTTCTCTGCTATTCATAGAGTTTTCAATGGCAGATTGATTTTTGGGAGTGGGTTGCTGGGTCTGCCTCTCAAAGATGGGAATATCTCGAGATGAATAATGGAAAATGAAGCTCCTGCCAGGTACTGTGGTGTATGGCAGTCGTCCTAGCAAGCTGGAGGCTGCGGCAGAAGGGTCATGAGTTTGAGGCCAGAGGCAGCCTGCACAACTTAGAGAGACCCTATCTCAATATAAAAACTAACAAAAGGGGCTAGGAGTGTGACTTAGTGGTAAAGCACTTGCCTACCATGGTTCGAGGTTCTGGGTTCCACCTCTAGCACTGGAAAAAAAAGAGGAAAGAAAATGAAAATCCCTTAGAAAATAAAGGGTAGACATCTAAAGATAAATAAATGAATGAGATGAGGGAACTGTGCAATGGGGCTGCTTGCTGTGACCAGGTGAGAGGTAGCCCATAGGTCCCTGGGGTCCTTGTGAAGGGCCTGAGTCTGTGGGCTCAGAATTGTCAGCTCTTGCCACCATTTTTATGCTTTCTGCATTGCTGTTTTTGCCTGTTAAAATCAGCCTTCCATAGAGACTTGTTAAATATTTTTAAAAAGCAAAATACAAATCTAGCATAGTTTGTGCTAATACAAAATTGACACTAGGAATTTTTAGTATAAAACATAATATTACTTTTTTAAACTGTCATACAGTCACTAAGGACAACAATATAAAAGAGTATTTATTATAATTATTTCCAATATATTTTTAAATGAAATCAGATTGTGAAATCATATAATCTTATTTTGGTAATAAGAAATAAATATTTGCCGATGCATATAGAAAAAGTTTAGAAGACTAATCACTGAACAATTAGAAACAGTGAGTAATGAAATTAAAAACTTTAAATTTTAACAATAAGTTTATTTTTAAAATAATAAAATGTGTATTCTAAAAATAGAAATAAAAAGCCAAGAGGACCAGGAATGAGAACTGCTCAAGTCTTTGCAAGGGCTTTGTAATTTTTTTTTTTTTTTACTTTTTATTTATAAAAACTTATGGTATCACTGAGTTGCACAGGCTGTCTCTGTCCTTGAACTCAATCCTTCTGCCTCAACCTCACCAGTTTCTGGGTTTACAGGCATGTGTCACTATACCCAGCAAGTTTCCTTACTTTTATCCATTTTTTCCCAGAGTGACCAAGAATAAAGTTCTTAAATCACGGCTTGCTTAGTCAAGCTATGGATATTTACTAACCATCTACTTGGTCCAGGTACTGTGTTAGAAGCTTGGTTTGTCCCAGTGAATAGGAAAGAACTGGTTTTTACTCTAACCAGATCGGTAGCCTAGGAACAGAACCATCATAATAGGTTGCCACTATTTGTCCCATAGTGGAGCAGAACCTGGCCTGGCTTTGGAATAAGGCAGAAGTGGTTCAGCAGTTTTGCCCACGAACCTGCTGAGTGAAGGATCTTGTTCCTATGGTCCAGGCCTGATGACATCCAGTGATGCGGGACTGTCACCCTACCATCAAGCTGACTCTCACTCTACCATCCAGCATCAGCCTCCTTGGTTTTCCTTGCCTGGCCTCTAGCAGGTTGTTTCTTCAGCTTCCACCCTTGCTTTATTCGGGTTTTCCTTCCTCAAAGCCTAACAAGCAGTAAAGGATTTTCTCCTTATTACCTTCTTAAATGAGTACTCACTTAAAGGAGCAATTTTTAAAATGGTGCAAGGTAGAAAGAGTAGCTAGTGAATGGAGAGGATACCAAAGAGCCTGTGGATAGGGCCGTGTGGTGGTGAGATGCAAGGGTCTGCTCTGGGCATCCCTCACACTGCTCTCCCACCACAAGGTCAGTCCTGCTCCCAGAGCAGTAAGCCCTGTACTGGGTGCTGATTGAAGACCTCAACAAAAACAATGCTTGACAATCCACGACTGATGAATTAATGATACCTACCTATTGCACTTTCCAGAGGACTCCAACAAGAAGAGGACACTTAGTTATTCATTCAACACATTTTTGTGCACTACTTTATCTTAGGCATTGAAATTGAGTGGCAAAGATAGCACAGGGAACAAGTAGGCAACAACCCTATTCTCCCGAACTGCACAACCTAGCAGCAAAACAAAAGACCCAACCGCATAATGGTTTCTGTCTTATTATCATATGCATCCAAGTGAAAAGTAGAAAAGCATAGCTTCTTTGCAGTCAAACTGAGACAGAGCTAGTTTGTTATCAGGTCCAGTGAATTGTTTTTCAGATTATTTTAGCAATTCATTTTTTAACCAACTTTTTCTTCTGAGAGTTTCCATTTACCAAGGAAATGATTTTATTTTAAAATTAAGCATTATATATTAGGAAGGTTTTAGATTTCTATGAAAATTGTGGAAACTGGTCTGGGAATATAGCTCAGTGGTACAGTGCTCACCTATCATGCATAAGGTCCCAGGTTCGATCCCTAGCATCATGGGAAAAAAAATATAAGGAGTTGGTACCGTCCAGTGAGCTTTAGAGTGTGTGACTTAACCTATTTAGCTCTCAATTTCCATATCTGTAAAATTAAATGGGAAATATAGAATTGCTTTCATAGGTTCATTGTAAGAATTAGAAATAACTTTTCTAAAACATCTCATACTTGGTAGATGTTCAATAGATGGTAGCTTTTAACATTGCCTTCTAGTTGTGTGATTGTTGTTGTTGTTAGGTGCCATCTAGTTGATCCAACTCACAATGACCCTCATAGGGTTTTCAGTGGCTGATTGTTTTTTGTGTTTGATTCAGGAGTGGATTGATATATCCTTCTCTTGTTTTTGCGGTGCTGAGGATTGAACCAAGGGCCTCAGAGAGTGCAAAGCAGAACTCTACCAGCTGAGCTAAACTCCAGCCCACTTGTATGACTTGGTCTGGTTAAAGGCTGTTGTCATTCTTGGATGTCCAAGCACTCATTATAATCCTTCAGTTTCTGTCATCTGTCCAATGGACAATTGGGCAGTGGCCACATCCCTAGAGGGACCTGACTACACTCTGCTCAGAGTCAGAATCATGCCAGTATAGAAATAGAAAGTTCTCACTCTAGGAATTGTTGACTATGTAACCATCAAATCATGATCACTTTAATGACAACTGACGTACTTGGTAGGCTAGAAAAAACTGGAATTACAACCCTTCATAGTCTCTAGCATGCCAACTGAAGAACGTTCCAGAGCCAACTGCATTCACCAGAAATGAGTAAGATCAAATGAGTCACTGATGTGAGCATAGCCAGTCAGCCAATTGGGGATAAAAAAAGATTTTCAAGAGAGCATCACCTGTAATGCTTCAGGCTGTGCTGGAAAATGTGTATGACTAAATCATGATGTGTGTGGTAAAAAAAAAAAATTATTTTTATTTGACTTTTATAAAAACTTTCTTTTTTGAAAAAATGCCTAGATTAATTGCTATGAGGAAATATTAATTATTGTTGTTTTAGAAAGAGTTTTTTGAAGACTAATAATATACTAAGCACCATGACAAGAGCTATGAATATATTTTCTCACCTAACGCTCACCAGTTCATTGAGGTACACATCATTACTATATTCATTATACAGATGTCAAAAATGACACTGGGTTTGATTCCAGAATCTGTGCTTTTAAGCCTTAGACATGACTATGTGTTGAGGTTTTGTTCAGCAAATTCTTTTGGGCTAATAATAGGTAGTAATACCTGTGCTAGGTATTAGTCTGATTATGGGGGCAATGTGGGAACAAGACAAACATGGACCCTATCTTCACACAGTTTACAGTGAGAGGAAATGAGGCAGTTATGAAGTAATTCCAGTAAAGTTTTATGAGTACTATAATTAGAGAGCCTGCAGCTGTACCACTGTGGCGTCAGATCTCGGAAGCTAAGCAGGGTCGGCCCTGGTTAGTACTTGGATGGGAGACTGCCTGGGAACACCAGGTGCCGTAAGCTTGGGAGAAGGACCCCCTGCAAAGAAATAAAAACAATCAGCCATTGAAAACTCTATGAATGGCAGAGAAGTACTGACAATAATGTTTCACCTGTTATACGTAGGGTCGCTATGAGTTGGATACTGACTCTGCAACACCTAACACCACCACTACAATGGGAGTTTCAAGGGAATATGGTTCAAGTATAGTTTTATAGCACCAGGTCACTCTGACATTTAATGCATCCCATGAGAAATCTGGCTTGTTGATTCTATGCTATTTAGTTCACAAACCTACAATTCTTTCACATTTCAGTAGCTCTCCCCTCTCTCCCTCTACCTGTGCTCCTTCATTTTTTTCCTTTCCTTTTTTCACTTTTTCCACCTAAATTAAGAATACGGTTGACTTCTTCCCTGTTGCCCATTAATATTTTAGAATTCAATTTGCTCTATTCATAACTGGAAGAAGGGAAGATTACTCAGAGACTGCTTTTTTTCTGCTGTACAAAGAAAGAAAAAACATTTGGTGAAGTTTGAGACCAAGCACTGAGCACTGAGACCTTTTCAAGAAAACACCTAATCCAACCTTGTTTTCAAAAGGCAGTTTTGCTGTCAAAAATATTTCTTAGTTCATTTATTGAGTTTTTAAACATCAATCAATTCCTATTAAGCAATAGTTACATGAAGTGAATCAGAAATATGTATATCATTTCCCTTGAGACCATTTGAATTTTAATAAGCTTTTTAAAAGAATATTATTTTGTTTTGGTTAAGCCCATAATATTTGAAAAATAATTTAAAATATTTTTTAAAATCTCATATTCCAAATTGCTAGAACATGTGCTTTATTTCCACACCTAAACTTAACCAATTTGGACCTTCTTCTAAAATTTAAAAGACAAAAATAAAATGCCTTAAAAGCTGGATGTAGTGGCACAGATCTACAATCCCAGCAACTTGGGAGACAGAGGCAAAGGATCACAAGTTCGAGGCCAGAGGGAGCCTGTGTAATTTAGTGAGGCCCTGTCTCAAAATGAAAAGTAAAAAATGGGTTGGGGGTGCAGCTTAGAGGTAGAGTGCTTGCAAAAGCATGCATGAGGCCCTGGGTTCAACTTCCCAGTATCAGAAAAACAAAGAAGTAAGCAAACAAACAAACTAAAAAACCTCCTTAAAACCAAACCAACTGCGATTCTTAGTGTTCAGAGTTAATCTGCAGTTTTTGCTTTTGCTTACAGGAACTCTTTGAAAAGACTAGTAGCCACAATGGATGGAGCTCCTATTATGTTACACCATATGCTGTTCAAGTTTCTTTCAAGAGTTTGTTAATTAGATATTTTTAGGGTGCAAAGAAGAGAGAACTGATCACCTGTTTTAATCCAGGTTTGTTTAAAAGGATATGCTATGAAGAAGTAGGAAAAACAGATGAAGTTCTCATTGTCAGGCTTATGGAAAACTAGCTTGGGTTAGCCACCAGACCACAACTGAGTAATAGCTGCAGTCTGGTAGTGTAAGCTACCCTTTGGGGACCTCACCGGAAATTTTGGCTCCTTGCCATACACATGACTCAGCTCTAGGGTCTCTGCTTTTTTCTACCTGCTTATTTTCCAATTATTGCTACTGACTGTGCTCCGCTCACTTTCTCTCTGCCTCTTGGCTTTGCTTACTCATGGTTTCTGCTTCCTGCCTTCTGTCTCTCTGTCTCTCCACTTCTGCATTTATCCAGTGCTGACCCTCCCTGTATGTTTCCTACTCAAACTCTGTAAGACAGAAGAAAAGGGTACTCCTCTTGTGCCAGACTTCATCATAGGCCATTAGTCCCTAGGTCACGTCACTCCCTAATTAGCAGAATCACACAGCAAAACAACGGCAAAAACCTGGTAACACAACTATTGAGACCCTCACACAAAGAACCACTTGGATGCTTTTCAGAACAGAGCCACAAAACTGTTGGAACCAATGAAACAAGGAGCCGTAAAGGTCTATGCACATTTTACTATTTAACTTTGAAACTAAACAAATGCCTCATGTTTATATAAGTGGACTCTGTCTTCACCATCATTGTCGTCATCTTGTGGTCTTCATCACTATCGGATCTACCTTGCACAACAATATCAAACACTTGGCAAATGATATCTTACAAAAGTGAGTCACTCCGATTTACCAAATGCTCTTGTTAGGACAGAGTGGTTTCGTATACTAACGAGGATTGCTGATTTTAGAAAACCTAGAATAAGAAGGTATCAGGGCATAATTTAGTAGTTTCCAAACCAAGGATGTTACAGAGCTATGAGAGGCAGAGCCAAGAAGAGAAGCAAAACAGCAAAACTAGCTGCCCAACCAGAGAATCCAGGAGTTGGTCTACTTTATATCTCACGTGTCCTCAGAAGTTTTTGCTGTAGAAAGTGATTCCATAGCTTAACAAAAAGCTCAAAAACTATTGTTAGAGATATGTGTTCAAATCCCAGTTCCTCCTCTTTCTTGTTCTGTCAAAATGCATAATTTAATTACTTTCATCAGTCTTAGTCCCCCCCACACACTAGTGGTTGAACCCAGGGCCTCACGCTTGCATGCTTTACCAGTACTGTACCACTGAGCTGCACCCTTAGTCCACTTTTTTTACTTTTATTTGAGACAGGGTCTCGCTAAATTACACAGACTGCCTCTGGTCTTGAACTTGCAATCCTCCTGCCTCTGCCTCCTGAGTCACTGGGATTACAGGCGTGCGCCGCCATGCCCTGCTGTCAGTCTTAATTTTTTAAAATAGAGATAATGGTAACTCTTTCTAGGTTTGATGTGTGGATCTAAACAAATATATAATGCAATGTGTCAGGATCATTGTAACTAGGTAAATGTCACTTCTTTTTCTACATCAAGTGCTCTTAAGTTTTTTTTTTTTTTTGACAGTACTGGTGGGCTGAACACAAGGCTTCATATATGTTAGGCAAGTGCTCTACCACTCTGCTGCACCCCGAGTCCCCTTTTCATTTTAATTTTGATCAAGGCCTCTAGCCTTGATCTCATGATCTTCCTGCCTTATTCTCCCAAGTCACTGGTTAAAAGGCTTGCGCCAAAGTGCCTGGCTTACATTAAATACTAAAGAGTAAAATTTTATTGGTCATGACTAAGTCTTTCATTATCGGCTCACAGAAGGAATTTTCACCATCTTCATATGTAAAATGCTGGCTTATTCAGATTTTTGTACATGTTTGCTATAGAAATATTTATACGTATTATAGTATTAAGCAGAAGGACATGGCAATCCACTGCTGAAACAATCCCAAAACAATCAGCCATTGAAACCTGTATGAGGGTTGCTATGAGTCAAACCCAGCTTGATAGCACCTAACAACAACATAATAATAAACTATGCCCTTGTTGTAAAAATCTAGTGCTCTGGAAATTTTTTACTATATAATCAAGAAATCAGTAAGAACATAAGGAACATAGTTCACTGGAATATTCACACATATTATTTAATATATAATTGAAGTTATAATTCCCTGAAAAATATTAAGCATTTTTCAAATGCAAGGTGTTATCATTTTTATAATTATGAATCACTCCTGGCTTCTATGCATTTTTAAAAGCATTTTAAAACATTAATTTTACATTTTTCCTAAGGTTTCCTTTTTGGAAACCAGGTGGTCCTCAACATACATTATTTTCCTTTCCAAGAGAAGCTGAAGACATATAAGATTTCTCTTGCTCATGTAATGAGAGCATAAAGCCAAGTTTATGATTTCCTGGCTCCTTTCAATCCCCTGTCACATGTATGTTCTTCCTTTTGCTTAACATGATAATGCTATTGTTTTTGTTAGGTGCTGTCCTTCAAGTTGGGTCCAACTCATAGCAACTCTCATAGGGTTTTCAATGGCTGATTTTGGGGGGGATTGTTTTGGGAGTGGGTTGCCACATCCTTCTCCCATAGGATAATGCTTGTTGTTGTTGTTAATTGCCATCGAGTTGGGTCTGACTCATAGCAACCCTCATAGAGTTTTCAATAGCTGATTTTTTTTCAGATGGCTTCAGGGTGGATTGCCACGTCCTTCTCCTGTTTTTGTGGTGCTAGGGATCAAACCTGGGTCCTCAGAGAGTGTGGAGCAACACTCTCCCAACTGAGCTAAGCATCCTGGCTTGATGATGCTAAAAGGGACCAATTCAATACATTTTCTACCCCTTGCTCCTTAAACAAATTTCATTTAGAAAGAGCATGAAGGTAGGATATATCTCAGTTCAAATCCCATCATTATCACATATTACTACTGCAGAGGCTATTAACTATCATCACCTCTGTAGTCATAGAATACCTAGATGAACACAAAGCCAGTTAGAAAAAGAACTACTGCACTTTCGAGCCCAATCTGCAACTAGATATGGCATGTTCCTAAGCCCTGACCTTGTACAGAAGCATAAGTGTCATGGAAAGCTCCAGGGATCTCTCTTGAATAGCAGCATATATGCCCTCTTTGCCCTCTTCTTCCTTCTTTCTGTTCTGGACACAGATGCCGCCATCTTGGACCGTAAGGTCCAGGCCCTGTGTACCTCGAAGCACCAGATCAGCACACAGACCTTCCCAGAAGCAGACTTCCATCTGAGCCACTACTGTTTTGAATTTTCTGTCACTTACAGCAAAAATCCTAATATAAGGACTTTGGGGAAAGATTGAACCTCTAAGGTTATGATAATTAAAGGACAAAGTGTCCACTCTACTTCCTAGTACAAAGTAGGCACTTTATACTGTTAGATTTTTTTAAAGTCTATTAAAATTAAAAACCCACTAAAACTGTAAGTTTCTAAATAAACTCACTTGTTCCTTTTCCAGCTCTGCTTTCTGGCTTGCTTCTGAGCTAACTGCAGATGATAGAAGTATCTTCACATTTGCGTCTCTCCCCAGAAATTAGCCTGACTGCCAGTACAGTCATGTTCATGAATGTCTGATGGCTCAGAGAGCCTCTGCTAGAACCCTTCAGATAAATTTTTAGAAAGGTACTGAGAAAGCACTTGGCAATGCTATTCTAGAATTTCTAAAGCAACAAGTTATCAAGATCATAAGACCCTTCTTCCAATGTCACACTTCTCAGCTAAGCAGATCTATTTACTGTGCTATTATTTTTAATGGGAAAATAAAACCATGAAAGCATTCTTTTCACATTTCTCACTGTCTAGGGGAGTGGGTAACACAGAGTAAATAAGCATAGGGAGTACTCAATGTTGTGTCCGTTGTTTTCAAGTTCTTTTATTTGTAGTGGAATAAGACATGAAAATTTGAGCTGAGCACCATGGCATATACCTATAATCCCAGTGACTCAGGAGACTGAGGCAGGAGGATTGCGAGTTTGAAGCCAGAGGCAGCCAGCATAACTTAGCAACACCCTGTCCCAAAATGAAAAATAAAATAGGGACAGGGGATGCTTCTCAGTGGTAGAGCACTTGCCTAGCATGCATGAGACCCTGGCTTCAAGCCCCAGTACTGGAAAAAAGTAGACATGAAGTTCAAGGAGTTTCATTTTTAGGGGGAAAAAAGTTCAAATTGTTATTGTTATTAGGTTCAAATATAGGTGATAATATCAGGAAGCAATTATTGCCAGAATGCCATGATTAAAGGTTCCTGCGGACACAAATTCAAGCTCTAATCTAGAGGATGTCAGTGTGTTTAATATGTATACAACACATTATGTATGTGGTGTCATTATGATTTAAATGAATAGTTAAATTAAACAAAAAAGGATGGGAATTTATCAAGAAGACATAGGAATTAATTCAAAAGATCTTCCAATGACCAAAACTGGGACAATATGAACAACAAAATAAATAACAGTAGTTTTAGTTTATAATTTAAAGAATAAAATGAATATTTATGAGTCCATGCTGACATAAATAAATAAATTGGGACTAAAACACAAATCTTTGTCAGGTGTGGTGGCACAGACCTGTAATTTTAGTATTTATGTTTGCCAGTCTAAGCTATGTAGCAAGCTTAAGGCCATCCTGGGCTACATACTGAGACTCTCAAAAAGCACAAGCAAACAAATCCTACAGGCTTTTTCTTATAAGAAATTGCAAATAATATATAGAGATATTGCTACTTCAGAAGGTGGAACTTAATTTCTCTTACCTTGAGTACAGCCTGAACTTAGTCACTTGTTTTCAAAGTTTGGAATTGCAAATAAGATATGGAAAGAAAATGACATCAACTTTACAGAGGAGAAGCCTAGTAGGAGCCTCCCTCACCAGGAAGTGAAGGTTAATACCACAGCAAGTCATATTGATATCATGTGTGCTCCCATATGGTACAATGAATTTGTGGAAGAATCTGGAACAATCTGTGGGATTCTTCCCTGAGTTCACAATCCTTAATGAATTATGAGAAAACATCAGACAAACCTACACTGAGGGTCAATTCTACAAAATACCTGACCAGTACTCTTCATAACTATCAAGATCATGAAAGACATGGAAACACTGAGGCATTGTGACAGATAGGAGATGACTATCTCCTATCAGATAGGAAAACATGATGATCAAGTGTCATGTGGTGTCCTAGAAAGGGTCCTGGAACAGAGAAGGAACATTAATGGAAAAACTGGTGAAACTGAGACAAGTCTACAGTTTAGTTAATTGTACTGACAAATGTACCTGTAAGATACCAACATTGGAAGAAGGTTACATTAACATTTCTTGAAAGCCCACTAGGTGTCCAACACTATACTAAATTCTAAATATATAAAATATAATATATACTTATATACACACATGATGACATATGAAATATTCATATTATATATAGTTTACCCAAGAACCTATTTCTTTTACCTAAAAGTTTCTGAGATTACAGATGTGTACCACCATACCCAGCCCAGGGAATAAAACTATAAAAATGAATCAGACCAGAAAGTTACCTTTAAATGACAGTTAAAATTTAATATGATATTTAATGTATGCCAAGTACTATTCTGAGAACTTTACATATATATATATCAGATCATCTGATCCTCTTAAAATTCCATGATGCAGATATTTCGAAGTAATTTTAGATTCATGGGAAGTTACAAAAAAATGTACAGAGAAGACCCATCTACATTCTCCCTGCCCACACAACTATGTTGTTGTTAGGTGCTGTCAAGTTGTGTCTGACTCACAGTGACCCTTATAGGTTTTTTAATGGCTGATCGTTTCAGGATTGCCTCAGGATTGGATTGCCACAGGAGTGGATTACCACATCCTTCTCCCATTTTTATGGTGCTGGGAATCAAACTCGGGACCTCAGAGACTGCAGAGCAGCGCTCTACCAACTGAGCTAAATCCCAGCCCTCACACAACTATAATACAATATTAAAATCAAGAAATTGCTATTGTATAATCCACAGAGCTTCTTCAGCTTTGACTTATGTTTGTACCAGTTATGAATGCACTCATTTATGTGTTTATTTCTAGTTCTATGCATTATACCCATTTTACAGAAGAGGAAACAGAGGCTTAGAAAGCCTACCTTTCTCAAGGTCATTCAATTTGTATATTGTGAAAAAGTGTTCTTCAAATCTTGGCAATTTGATGTCAGAGTCTTTTTTATTGTGCTGAGACCAAGCCTCATGTATACTTTGCAAGTGCTTTACCACTGAGCTGCACCCAAACTTCTTTTTAATTGTTTTTATCTTGGGACAGGGATGCCTCTGGCCTTCAACTTGTGATTCTCCTGCCTCTGCTTCCCAAATCACTGAGATTGTAAGTCTGCACCACTGCACCCACCCCAGAATCCATATTCTTAATCATTAAGCTCCATTGTATCTCAACTTAGCATACTGTAGTAACTTGAATGGCTATATCAGTATATTTAAAGAAAGAATGTAATCACAAATATATATAAGGTTCAGGGACTAGGACCAGAAAAAAATATATTATCAAAGAACAGAGTGATTATGCACATTCTAACTGTATAAGAGCAAGTGTTTGAGGCCAACAGAATTGAAATTTTGTGGTGCAATCCCCATAAACAGGAATTATGTAATGAAAAAAAAAAGGGTCTGTCAAGTTGTCTTAACTGAAGGACATGTCTCAGGAACAACAAACAACCTTTGTTTTCAATCCAGAATCACAAAACAATGGTTTAACCATCTGTTTACTGGTAGTGTCTCATTAAATGATGGAGTCCTCAAGAACTACAATTCCACTCAGTTGAAAGCTACTTGAGGACAGGATGGTGCCTGTCCTGTTGATGCTTCCTTCTGTCAATTGAGTGAATGAATGAATGAACAATGCCCTGCCACTCATCTATAAAACCAAATACCATTGAGTGCTTTTTATTTTTATTTCTAACATCCAATCAGTCAAGTCCTATAGAGTCTTGCTAACTGCTGTTATTTTGTTTATTTTTTGTTTTCCTGTACCCAAATCTACCATCCTTCTACACCAGGACTCATCTATTCTGCTTGCCCTCCTATGATGGAATAAATATCTTTGTTCCTAGGACTAAGACTTCCTTTTATGCCTTGTTTTCAACCACTAATTTTAATAAGGATCTTACTTCCCCAATTATTTCCTTTGTTCTTTCAATCATGGATGGTTTATTTCCATCCACACAGAAACCTGCCTTAATGCCATCTATGTTAGGAAATAAATGAATAAAAAAAATGCCTTGACTTCAATCTCTCTCTAATGACTGTAGATGTCTCTGTACCACCAGGACAACATTTTGAAGTTGCTAATGTTACCTGTTTCCTTCTTTTTCACCTTGTAATAATTCCTCTTTCCACTAAGATTGGACATTTGTGACTATCACTCTGCTGATATAGTTTTCAGGGTCACCAGATTATTTCATCCTGCCAACTTCTTACAGGTCAACTTTTTGTCCAATATTTCTTTGACATCTTATTATTTTCTGTTTGTTGAATATTTTCTTCGCTAAGCCCCTGGATTTATTCTCTCACCATAGCTCCTCCTATCTACTCTCCTTTTGCTCCTTGGTCCTTTTTCCTTCTCATCCAGGCCCCATGGTTTTGGATACTTGCCATAAACTCAAGATTCTCAAGTACATCCAGTTATGAGCTTTCTCCTGGGTACCAGATTCACATACCCAACTATCTTCTTGGCATCTCTTCTTGGATATTTAATAGGCCTTTCAAAATAAACATTTAAAATATGGAACTTCTGATTTCTGGCCTTTCCCCTTTCCCTTCTCTGTGCCCAACTGTGCTCTTCTTCATAAATGGTACCATCATACACGCAGGCCAGGAAACGAGGTAACCATCTTTGATCTTTTCCTTTTCTCTCTTATTCAATCCATTGCAGGGTCCATCTGTGCCACCTCCAGTGCAGCAGTAGTGACTTTTCCCTGAAGCACTCTGGCCCTATGCTTCTCTCTCCCAGTCCACTGCAACAGTCTCTGGGATGTCTCAGGACTATGTCATCACCTGACTTTAATAACTCTCTTTTCTGTCAGAATAAATGTCCAAACACTTTTGTATCACAAGGTCCTCCTTCCCAGACTCCTTTGCTCCACAAGACCTATTTTATTTGGCTCCTACCTACCTTCGTAATCTCACTCTCTCCTTGACTGTATATTTCTCTTTGCCTTATATAGTTCCCTCTGCCCAGAATATTTTTCTTCTGTCTTCACTGACAGAATGACACCTACTCATTTTCTCAAGTTTCAGCTCTGTGAAGCTTTCCCAGACACCCTTCTCTGCTAGACACATTTAATTGCTCAATAATTGTTTCTTCCTTGGTCTAAGCTTGAATTCACCTCAGGGCTTTTGCACTTCCTGTTCCTTTGGTTTGAAAGGCTCTTTCCCCCACAGGTTCTTATGGATGCACTGTTTTTATCCTTTGTTCCAGCTTAGATGTTACTTCCTCAGGGTTTTTCTATAATCACCTGAGGTGAAGTTGTTGTACCAAGTTTTTTAGTATCCTCTACCCCCTTTCCTGGTTTTATTATCTCTACATAACTTGGCATCCTGTTGGATTAGTTCATCCATTTATCTGTGTGGGTTTGTTTCTGTATCCCTCAGCTAATGCATAACTCCTGGTACATGGTAGACACATAATAAAGATTTTAATGGATAAAATTTTAAGGAGAGTTTACTATATACTAGCTACCATTGTAGTGATACTCAATAAGAAGAGATTGGTCACTGCTCACAACCTTTCAGACTACTTAGGAAGAAAAGATAATGCAACTGAAACCAACCATAATGCAATATGACAAATGGCACTGAAGTATATATAACTAGTTATAAAGATCAGAAGAAGAAATTAATTATACCTTCAGAAAGGGTTTACTGGAATGAGTCAACATAAGTGCTACTTGGGCTGCATCCTGAAAAATGAGTAAGAGTTGCTTTTTAGTGAAGACAGAAAAAGTGAGTTTGAGGGACTAGCACACAAAAAAGCATGGAGGGAAAAGTCTTTAAAAAAAGAACACAGATGCAACATTCATCTATAGATGAACACTATCCAAATCATAGCTCAGTAGGGTTATTTCTTTTTAAGAAATTGACAAGTTCATGCCAGGCGCAGTGGTGCATGCCTGTAATCCCAGCAGCTCTGAAGGCAGAGGCAGGAGGATTGCAAGTTCAAGACCAGAGGCCATCTGTGTAATTTAGTGAGACCCTGTCTCAACAAAGTAAAAAAATGGGCTGGGGGTGCAGCTCAGTGGTCCAGCACTTGCTGCAGAGCATGCAGGCACAAGGCCCTGGGTTCAACCCCCAGTACTGAAAAAAAAATTTTTTTTTTTGACAAGTTGATTCTAAAGTTTATATAGAAATACAAAGGAAGTAGAATGCAAAGCAAACTTGGAAAAATTGGAATATTTACACTGCATGATTTCAAGACTTATTATAAAGCTACAATAATTATGTTACTGGCATAAATATCAACAAATAGAAATAGGAGCTCAAAAATAGATCCACATTTACAGAGTGATTTTATATTTTATAAAGCATCTGAGCAATCTTATGAAAAAAGAAATCCTCATCAACAAATCATTCTGAAATAGCTATCAGTATGTGAAAAAAAATGAATCTTAACCTCTACTTCACACTGTACACAGAAAATAAATCAAGTTGGATTATAGTTCTGAACCTGAAAGCTAAAACTATAAAGCTTTCAAGGGAAAATAGAACAATATCTGTGTGACTTGGGAATAGACAAAGGTTTCTTAGATAAGATATGAAAAGCAATAACCAGAAAATAAAAATTTGACAAACTCGATTTCAAAAATTTAAGATATGATGAAATTATCAAAAAAATCATTAAGAAAATAAATAGGCAAGCAATAGACTACAAAAAAATTAAAAACTGACAGTATTTTACAAAGGACTGTTAACCAGGCTGGAGATGCATCTCAGTGGTGGAGTGCTTGCCTAGCATATGTGAGGCCTTGGGTTTAAACCCTGCAGTACTGCCAAACAGAAAAAAAGAAAGAAAAGAAAAGGATTCCTACAACCCAATAGCAATAAAAAAGTAAAAAAATTAAATAGACATCACGAAAGGAAGTAAACAAATACAAAATAAGCACATGAAAAAAAGATTACTATCATGAGCTACTTGTTGTTAGGTGCCATAGAGTCGGTATCCAACTCACAGCTACCCTCACAGGGTTTTCAATGGCTGTTTTGGGATTGCCTTGGGAGTGGATTGCCAGGCCCTTCTCCCATTTTGGGGGTGCTGGGAATTAAACTCGGGTCCTCAGAGGCTGCAGCGCAACACTCTACCAACTGAGCTAAATCCTAGCCCCATCATGAGCTACTAGGAAAATGTAAATTAAACCACGAGATGCTATTACATACCTATCAGAATGGGTGAAATGAGAATGACCGACAATATCAAATACTGATGGAGTATATACAGCAACCCAAAACTCTCAGACATTGGCAGGGAAGTATAAAATGATACAACTGCTCCAGAAGAGATTTGGCTATTATTTATAAAGTTAAATATGTGTACCTATTGTATGACCCTGCAGTTCTACTAGTATTTAACAAAGATAAATGAAAACATATGTCCAAAAAAGATGAGTACAAAAATGTTCATAGTAACTTTATTTGTAATAGCTAACTACTGAAAACAGTGGATAACTAAACTGAGATATATTTAAACAAAGGAATACTACTCAGAAACAAAAAAGGAAAAAACTAATACATTGAACTATACTCAAAAACAGTATGCTGTGTTGAGAAAGAGCTTGAACTGTATGATTTCTTTCACACGAAGTTCTAAAACAGGCAAGATTAATCTTGATCTTGGAAAAAAAACTGAGCAGTGGCTGCTTCTGGAAGACTGAGGCTGAGATAGACTGGGAAAGGTCATGAAAGGGAATTTCTAGAATGAAGGTAAAGATTTATATCTCAATAGAGGTTTGGATTACACAGTTGTATGCATTTGTCAAAATTCAGGGAATAGTTTACTTAAGATGTATGCATTTTGCTACGTGTAAATTGTACCTTGAAAGAAAAATAAAATGGCCATAAACAAATACAGATTTCTAGTTAATGCATATGCATGCTTCAATTATTAGGAGAAGACTATTAGTGGCTGCAGTTGACTTTGATAGATAAAAGGATGGATATATAGGTAGAGCTATGACAAAATAACTCCTACCACTGTGGTGTCCTATCCTGTCAGATCTCAGAAGCTAAACAGGGTCAGACCTGGTTGGTACTTGGATGGGAGACCACCTGGGAACACCAGGTGCTGTAGGCTTGGAAAAAGGATCTGGCAGCCCACTCCCAGAAAACAATCAGCCACTGAAAACCCTAGGGAAGCACTGTCAATAGTGTTTCATGTGTTGTACACAGGATCTCTATGAGTTGGACAACTAACAACATGTCTGTCAGTTTGTCATGCCATGGGAGCTTGTGTGTTGCTGTGATGCTAAAAGCTATACCACCAGTATTTCAAATACCAGCAGGGTCACCCATTGTGGACAGGTTTCAGCTGAGATTCCACACTAAGACAGACTAGTGAGAAGGATCTGGCAGCCTACTCCTCAAATCATTACCCATTAGTGCTGGGACATGAGCCCCCCCAGGTTGGAAGGCATTCAAGAAATGACTTAGGAAGACTTGCCTCCTCAAAGTAGAGCTGACCTTAATGACAGGAATGGAGTAAATCCTCTGAATCCTCCTTTTGTTGATATGGCATACTCAAAATTAGAAGACACAGTGGTTGCAACAATGGGTTCAAATATAAAAAGACTATATGCATGGCAAAATGTTGGTTAGTGTTTCATTTTGTTGTACATAAGATTACTATGAGTAGGATGTGACTCAACAGCACCTAACAACACAACAACAATGATAAAATAAGTACCTTAAAATAAAAATAAAATCCAGGTAATAGGCATATGGATGCTCACTGTAAAATTCTTTAAAACATTATGTTTGAATACATTCAAAATAAAATTTGGGGACAAAAGTCATGAATATGTGAAGAATATAGGCAACTCCATAGAGTCAATGGTTGAAACATAAGAGACTTTGGCAGAAGATGAAGCAGGACAGACAATCAAGCCCGACTATAAGAGGCCATTTGTGCTGTGCTGAGGAGTTCATATTTTATTCCATATAGCAGTATTTCTCAACTCTTTTTCTACTCTCATTGCTGCTGTGTTCACTCATGCCCTCATTAAACTTCATCTGGGCTTTTGCAAAATATTTATTTAATCAAATTGGACTGACCTGAATCAGATATGAAGAAAGCACTTATATTTCCTATGAATTTAAATAATTTTTCCTGCTTTAATGTCAGGCAATAATAAGATTTTTGCATATAAATAGAAATTGCTGTTTGAATGCATTTCCAATGGAGAGTAGCTTCAAAATCTTATCTTTATTTCTAGCCCTTAGGGCCTTTCTTTGAATTTTTCCTGAAATAAGCAAAGGGCAGACTCCATAGGTAAGTTTTACCAATGAACAGTAAGAAATGAATTCACTTTATGCTCCTCAGTATAAAATATTCAAGCAAATGTTGAACATAAAATAATATAGTAAACACTAGAGAGGTACATAAATTATCTAATTATAAACAACAACCCTTGCCTCCAAGGTTTTGACAATCAATATTTCTCCATTTTAAGAGACACAAATATAATTCTTTGAAAGTTGTGTTTTGTCAGCTGGGAAGGTGTGTTTTAGTTAGGTTCTGTGTGCTTTTCCCTGTTTCATTTTTCTATTCCCATTTGATAATGAGATAACTATTTGCAAAGGTGTAATGGCAGATGATATCATAGGTTTGGGCACAGTAAGTGTTTACCATCTATGGAGATAAAGCAACAGAGACCAATAAGCCTCCTGTTTCCCAAGAGTTCCCTCTGAAATACAAACTTATCTCCACCAGAAACTTTTCAGAAAATAATTCTTAATATGCAAAATTAATTATGCACCAGACTGTTTCTCCCTGTGGAGGAAATTTGGCTATTTACTTTTTTTTTTTTTTTAGTTTCTTTTTTACTTTCTGCAGGATCTGTCTTGACTTGGATGATTTTGAAAATATGGGCATTTATCAAGAGATTAAATCTTCCAAGCCTGAATCCTGTCTGTTCCTACCAAACTTTGTATTCCCAGCGTTTTATCTAGTGCTTGGCATAAAATACATGGACAATAAATATTATCTGAACATATAAATGAATGAGTAAACACAGCCGTGATACCAGAATGTTAGACAATGCAATATCCATGTGGCTAAATATTAAAATAAAAACATATACTCTACTACTAGCACTAAATTATAAAAATGTAGACAACCATACATGTATAAATTAATTTTTCAGTAAATTATAGAATGCATGTTGCATTTTGTCTGGGAAATCATTTTTTAAAAATTGTACTTTTATACTATCTTGGCAAGTAAAATATATCATAATGCCCTACTTTGTTGTTGTTAGGTGCCGTCGAGTCAGTATCCTACTCATAGTGACCTCATAGTGACCCTCTGTACAACAGGGGAAATACTATTGTCAGTGCTTCTCTGCTGTTCATAGGGTTTTCAATGGCAGATTGATTTTTGGGAGGGGGTTGCCAGGTCCTTCTCCCAAGCCTACAGCTTCTGGTGTTCCCAGGCAGTCTCCCATCCAGGTACTAACCAGGCCCGACCCTGCTTAGCTTTACGAGATCTGATGGGATCGGATGCCACAGGGCTACAGCTGCAGGCAATGCCCTACTTAGTACTTAGTAATTTTATTAACAGACTGCTTTTATTAGCAGGTATTTGGTAACAATTATTGACGGGCGTTTCTGTGATTAATGTAAAAAATAATGGGTGTTAATTAAAGATAACTTTAAAGTAAGAGTCCTAAGCAAAAGTTAAAAGCTTAGGGATTTTGTATTTGTGGCTTCTTCTCTCTCCTCTACCTCACAGAATGCAAGTCTCACTGCCTAATCAACATCCAACTTCCTTGCTTTTTTTTCTAACAGGATTCCAGTTTTGTTTAGGCATCCATCTTCTCTGAGAGGCTGAGGGCTACAACGGCTTTTGATCCCACCAATTCAGCTCCAGGGGCTAAATTCTGAGTGGTCTGAGTAATTATGTCTGCAGTAGTACCACTGTGGCTTCTGATCCCATCAGATCTCTGAAGCTAAGTACACTCAAGCCTCGTTAGTATTTGGATAGGAGACCACCTGGGAACACCAGGTGCTATAGACTTGGGAGAAGGACCTGGCATCCCACTCCCAAAAAACAATCAGCCATTGAAAACCCTATGAATAGCAGAGAAGCACCTACAATAGTTTTTTGCCTGTTGTGCATAGGGTCGCCAAGAGTCAGACACTGACTGGACGGCACCTAACAACATCAACAACAACAACAACAACAACAACAACAGCAGCAGCAGCAGCAGCAGCAGCAGCAGCAGCAACACTCCCTTAGCCAGAAATTGGTTTAAGCCTCCATTGGTAATATAATTACTCGAAGAGGAAAGTTTACCTGGGGGCTTCGGGAAAAGTCATCCTGCAAGACACAGAAAGGGACAGTGACATCATCTTCTGGGTACTGCTGTGTTGTATCTGTAGCTGGCACCTGGAATTGTTACAGTCTTCTAGTTACAAGGATGACGACAAAGCCAGAAAGCAGAGAAAGGGAAAGACCAGAGGTTACAGTGAAGAGGACCTGACCTCTGTGTGTTTGGAGCCTGCCTTACTTTTTTGTAAGCCAATTCTAACTGAAGTTTTCTGTTGCATGCTGCTAAAAGCATAGTCATGATATTATAGGGATTTTTTATCAACTCTAAATCTTAGAAAACTGATCACCTATGAATGGCAGATGTAAGAACAGAATTCACCCTAATGTTTGTCTTTCCTTTTTTTTTTTCTTTTTTCTTTTTTTTTTATTGGTGGTACTTGGAGGCTGAACCCAGGGTCTTGTCCATACTTTGCAAGTGCTCTACAACTGAGGTGTACTTCAGTACCTTTTTTATATTTTTATCTTGAGACAATGTCTCTCTAAATTGTGTAGGCTGCCTCTGGCCTTGAACTCATGATCATTCTGCCTCCACCTCCCAAGTCACAGGGATTACAGGGGTGCATCACCATGCGTGGCTAGCTGTCATTTTAAATGTGGCTTGGAAGGTGAAAATTTTAACATGTGTGCGTTAAATAACTAATATAAAACTTTTTCCTACATTTTTTATTAGGGCTGAAAGTATATGAAATTTGATATTAGAAAGGAAAAATAATTATTTTGTTAAAGAAAAGGAAGATCTTACTATCATGTCTTATATGGCCCACTGGGAACTGATTACTAACCGTATATCTTGTTTGACAGTCTGTGATTGTTCATCTTTTTGCAAGGCTTATAAATACAAAGGATCTATGTCAAGTGAGGGGCTGGGATTTAGCTCAGTTGGTAGAGTGCTGCTCTGCAGTCTTTGAGGTCCCTGGTTCGATTCCAAGCACCCAAAAATGGGAGATGGACATGGCAATCCAATCCACTCCTGAGGCAATCTCGAAAACAATCAGCCATTGAAAACCTTATGAGGATTGCTATGAGTCAGATAGGACTTGATGGTACCTAACAACAACAACAATGTCAAGTGGAGTCTACTTTCTGGGCTGGAATTGGCGCCATTTAAGAGGATCGTGGTTAATACTGCTATCTGAATAAGAAGAACATGTGACAGAAGATCAATTCCATATCATTATCAACTATAGATTTCTTTTTTCCAATCAGAGTCTTTGGGGAATACTTTGAAAACCTCAGGCCAACTGGCAAAGAAGCTGAGAAATGCTTTTATTAGCATTTATGAAGAAAGGAGCTATTTTAAAGAATAAGATGAAAAGAAAAGCTGGTCATTTCTGCATGAAAGATTCTAGTATTTCCTATAAGTGAAGGCAAATGGGAAACTACTCTCAGAACCAGTCATGTTGTTGTTGTTGTTGTTGTTAGGTGTCTTGAGTCAGTGTCCAACTCAGTGACTCTATGTACAACAGGCGAAACATTATTGTCGGTGCTTCTCTGCTATTCATAGGGTTTTCAATGGCTGATTGTTTTTTGGGAGTGGATTGCCAGGTCCTTTTCCCAAGCCTACAGCACCTGGTGTTCCCAGTGGTCTTCCATCCAAGTACTAACCAGGCCCAGCCCTGCTTAGCTTCAGAGATCTGACGGGATGAGATGACACAAAATGGTATGGTTGCAGGCAGAACCAGACATAGTAGCTCTTATTCCACCTGGATAAAATGCTCTGAAAAAGGAATCATGAGTCATTGTGCTTAATAGTAGTACCTGCCTCAATAACTAGTACAGGGGATGTGCCAGCCGTTATTAAATATTCACCCAATCAAAAAGCTGACATGAAAAGGTCAATTTTCCTTTAGCAACAGCTACTGCCAACTCCCCCACAAAAGTTCCCTTATTTGTTTGCTACAGTTGTTTCTATGGCTTATAAAGATTAGAATAATAATAGGAAAGAGTTACATCTTATTGCACACTGGCTATATGCTAGTTATTATTCAGATATAAAGACCAATAAAACAGGGTTGCTGTTCTTGAAGAATCAAGAGTTACAAAACACTAATCAAGATAGGAACAAATCACTATGAGATTCCCAAGCAAAAAGCAATTAATTGCCTGGGAGAGCCAGGCCTATCTCTATTAAGGTATCATGGCTTTACAGTCAACAGATCCTTATTGAATGCTTACTAATGGGTCAGTGGCAGGCATTTGACTGGCAGGAAAGAAATAGGAAGCTTATATAAGCACAGAGAGGCTGAGATGAAAGAATGCCCAAAGGTTCAGTGTAATTGCAATATACGGTATCGCTGGAGTCCATGGGCACATGGGGTGAGGGTGGGGAGGAGGGACTGGTGACGGGAGATGAAACTAGAAGCTGAATGAGCCATCAAGATTTCAAAGAGAGGGTCTGACATGACTGACCCTTGTGTTTTGAAAAGTGTATCATGTGAAGGATGTAGTAGTGGAGGGAGAGATTAGAAGCAACGGAGGAGCAAGTTAGGATATTTTACTATATTTAATATAATATTATATTTTGTTTGTTTGTTTAGTGGTACTTGGGGGTTGAACCAGGGGCCTCACACATACTTTGAAAGTACACTATCACTGGATGGTGCACTCCTAGTCCACTTTTTATTTTTTATCTCTAGTCAGGGTCTTGCTAAGTTACACAGGCTGCGTCCGTTCTTCAATTTGCCATCCTCCTGCCTCAACCTCCTGAGTCACTGAGATTACAGATGTGCACCATCATGCCTGGCTTAAGTTAGGATATATTAATAGCTTGAAGGAGGGAATAGCAACTTCTGAGGAGGGAATAACCACTTCCTGAACTACCCATTCCTAACAGTAAGAAAGAAAATACAGAATCTGTAGACATATAAAACTAACAACAAAAGTGCAATCAGGATGACTAGGTGATTGATTAGCTGTACAGAGAAAAAGGAGGAAATGCAGATTATTCCCAGGTTTAAAGTATAAAAATCCATGGAGATGTACAGATAATATCTTCCATTAAAAACTCCTGTCTCTATGTATGTCACTAAAACCTTGAAGTGAAACCAGTATTACTAAATCAATTTATCATATATTCTTGAATCTAATCTGCACATTTTCAACAGTTTTGGGGGACTGGATTCTAATCTGCATGCTATTCTGATTTGCATCTGATTTTGTGGCTCTTTAAAACTATTGGAAGGGTGAGGATTACATTAAGAACACACAGTATTACTTTATAAATAATAATAGATAACAGAACTTTAGACATGGCAAGGTCCATAGCATTAAAGAAAAGATTCCCAATAAGCTCACAAAGTGAATGACTGTAAGTAAAACATTCTCTGAAATTCATCACATACAATTCTTCTTATTTTTTGTGGTACTGGGGGTTGAACCCAGGGCCTTGCGCTTGCATTCCTTGCAAATGCTGGACCACTGAGCTGCACCGTCAGCCCATTTTTAAACTTTTTTGAGACAGGGTCTCGGAGACAGGGTCTCGCTAAGTTACGCAGACTGCCTCTGGTCTCGAACTTGCAATCCTCCTGCCTCCACCTCCCAAGCCTCTGGGATTACAGGCATGCGCCACTGTGCCCAGATACAATTCTTATTATTATTAATCTTATCCTAGGTGCTATCAATAAAAATGAATAATTATTTAAAAGAAATGTAAGCTATACAAAAGAAGCCAGAAGAAACATGATAATTTAAGTTGTCTTTCCAAGTATTAATTTAGAGTGTATCTCCTTGGTTTTCAATTCTTACCTTGAGTTTTCTGATTCAATCTTCACATATTTAGCCCCCAAAGTCATATCAATGAGCATTACTGGACAAAATTAAAGAGAAAAGGAAATAGCTAAGTCATCTGTTTTCACTTTTGATGCTGAGTTGGTCTAGACAAGATGAATTCATTTTAACAGAGCTTTCAGCAGGTAGCTATTCTGCCCTTGGATATGTGATATTTCAACTGAGGATTTGCTACACTACTATTTGCATTATTTGGAGAGCTTTGTGGTTCTTTATAGGTATTCGTCTATTATTATTCATAGAAATAACAACAGTACAAACATATTGTACATTATAGTTTTCAATGTCTTTACATTTCTTAGTTGTCTCAAAATAAACATTCAACATAGATAGGGCTAATGGAATTAGGCTCTTTAATATAAAATATGACCCCTTTGTTATGAAATATGACACATAAAATAAGGTGCACAAAACACATACAGCTCAAGGAATTAAGATAATTGCTTTCCTAGCCACCTCCAAGCTGAGGACCAATGCCAGATCCCCCAAGCACCCCCATCCTCTTTTCAGCTATTACCATGACCTCTATAGAACAAGTAACTAAATTTTTGGCTGAAAATGTATGGCTATCACTTCCTTGCTCTTTTGCAGTTTTTCTACATGTATCTGCATCCCTAAACACTGCAGTTTTTGTTTGTTTGTTTAACTTGATTTAAATAGATTTGTCTATGTGTATTATTTTGCATTTGGCTTCTTCAATTTAAGATTTTTTTTTTTTTTTCCTGGTGCTGGGGATCAAATCCAGGGCCTTGCACATGCCAGGCAAGTGCTATACCACTGAACTATATCCCCAGCCTTAGGGGTTTTTTTGTTGTAGTTGTTCTTTGTTTTAGATTTAACAATCCTGTTTCTAGCTATAATTCATTCATTTTCATTTCAATGGAGTATTTCCATTGAATGAATATACCACAACTTATTTACCCATTTGCTATTGATTAAAGTTTAGATTGTTTCTTGGTTTGGCTAATACTAATAATGCATTTATGAACTTTCTTGTACACATGGGCACAAGTTAGCATACATATATCTGGTAGTGGAATTACTGAGTGACAGATTATGTACTTACCGAGTAATGCTAAAGTGCTTTGTTTGTAGCAATTTATACCCATATCAATAATGTTGTGAGTTCTTGTTCTGGTTCTTACTGCTATATTGCTATTGCTAGTCTTTAATTTTATACTTTTTGGTGGGGGTGTAGTGTTAGCTCACTGCAATATGCAATTTAACTTGAATTTCTTTGATTACTAGCAGTGAGACCCAGCCTCTTTTCACATGTTTGCTGGTCACCTGGGTGTGTGTGTGTGTGTGTGTGTGTGTGTGTTTATAGTGTCCTGCTGAAATCCCTTGCCCATTTTTCTACTGAGTTCTCTTTTTCTTTATTGATTTATAGGACTTCTTTATACGTTTTGATGAGGTCTTTGTCTTTTATTTATGATTTTTTCTAGTCCATATCTTGCTTTTCACTTTTTAAAATGATGTCTTCTTTGAACAGTTCTTAATTTAGTTTAGTCCAATTTATCAGTCCTTTCCTTTATGGTTAGTATTTTTTGTTTGCTCAGTGTACAAGAACTTTTTACTTCCAAAGATATGAAGAAATGTCCTTTTATAGATGAAGAAATGAACACAGAAAGAGGAAGTGGTTGGCCAAATTTGAATCCACATATTTTAACACTAAATTCTGCATTATTTTTGTAAGACCATGCTAATGTCATTTTATGCAAAATTATTTTTATCTGTTTTGGTCACTGATCTTTCCTTATTGCTTGATGTGGTGCAAAACTTTAAGGATATTGAAGAGCAGGTGCTGATACCTAGTGATAAGAAAAGCCCGTAAAACTCCCACTTGCCCCTTCATGTCCTCAGCCAGAGATGGAAGAATATTTTGCAAATAGTTCCAACTGTGATGCTCATATAGCTTTTTGTTGGTGGATTAATATTCTCACACTTGCTCTGACCTCATTTCTGTTCTTTACACTTGAGAACAGCCAAAATATCGTACAATTGGTACTTAAGTGGAAAGTATCTACACCAGCCAATAAGTTACCTTTCTGAGGTGCTGGTTTTGTTTTGGAATAACAAAGTATGTGGAAAGTTGTGAGGAATGATATATAAATCTGACAGAGATTTAGCATGTCTCTAGTTGAACATGAGCCTCTCTAAGTTTCCACAGAGATATATACCTACATATGATAGCAACTTTGCAGAATAAGAATTCCACCAGATTTGAGAAGCATCCAGAATTCCTAGAGATTCTGGTAACCTCCTCTAAATAGTTTTAAAAATCTCCTATTGCATTTCTGTTTGCTCATTGGGAAAAAACAAGTAGAACAAAACAACTCTAGCATACCCCTAGTATTATTTTTTATAATTTCTTATTTTGGCATAATTTTAAACTTGCTAAAGTTCCAATAGTACATCTGTCTTCCATATGCCCTTTATCATGATTTACTGGTATTTCACATTTTTCTCTATTTGCTTTATCACTCGATTTATTCATACTTTTTTCTGAAACACGTAAGAGTGAGTTGGAGACCTCATAACTCTTTTCCTTCTAAATACTTCATTTGTGCATTTTCTGTCAAAATCAGGAAATTTAATGTAGATTTAACACTATTATCTAATTAATAGTCCATATTCAAATACTCCTTTGGAAAAAGCTGTGGCAAAAGATCTCTGTAGAGTATTGAAAAGTAAAGACGTCACATTGAAGACGAAGGTGTGTCTGACTCATGCCATGGTATTTTTAGTTGCATCATATGGTTGTAAAAGCTGGACACTGAACAAGGAAGACAGGAAGAGAATTGATGCTTTTGAATTATGGTGCTGGAGATGACTATTGAATATATGATGACTGTGAAAAGAACCAACAGATCTTTCCTAGAAGAAGGGTAACCACAGTGCTCCTTGGAAGCAAGGACGGCTAGACTGCACCATATTTTGGACAAGTAGTCAGGAGGGACCAATCCCTGGAGAAGGACATCATGTTTGGGAGAGTGGCAGGTCAATGAAAAAAAGGAAAACCCTCCACCAGATAGATTGACACAGTGTCTCCAACAATGGGCTTAAACATAAATAAGATCATGTGCCTGGCACAGAATAGAGAAGTGTTTCGATCTGCTGTACATAGGGTCACTATGAGTTGGATTGGACTCAACAGCACCTAACAGCAAGAACAACATTCAGATATTATCAGTAGTACCATAATATATTTTATTGCTATTTGTTCTCAATCTAAAGTCCAATCTAAGGGTTGGCATTGCCTTTAGTTGCCATATCCATTTGCTCTAAAGTGCCACTCCGCAGTCTCTGTGGTCCCAAGTTCAATTCCCAGCACTGCAAAAATGGGAGAAGGACATGGCAACCCACTCCCAAGGCAATCCGAAACAGCCATTGAAATGCCTATGAGGGTCGCTATGAGTGGGACATGACTCGACAGCACCTAACAACAACAACAATGCAGAATAGTACTTCAGATTTTTCCATGCTTTCTTAACCTAGTTGCAGAATGTCCCCCAACTTGGGTTGGTCTGTTGTTTCCTTATGCATAGATTTAGGTTATGGATTTTGTTTGGAAGATCACAGAAGTGAGGGTATATATTTCATTTTGTATCCATCATAGCAAAAGATACATAATATTTATAATATTATCTTTGATCATCTAGTTAGGTTGGTATGATCTAGGTTTGTCCACTCTGAAACCATATAAATATTCTGTACTTCATGAAAGTTTGACATACTTGATTTAGCATCCACTGCAAAATTTTGAACTTTTTTTATTTCTTCTATTAATTATTTGGCTTTTTGTAAGAAAAAAGCTTTCTGTGTGCATATATGTACATACATCAGTATGGAGTCATGGATTTTTGTTTTACTCAGTAGGTTATAATATGTTGCCATCCTTATTTATTTTGATATTTAAGTTGTCCAAGATTTGGCTAGTGAGGAACCCTTTATAGGTATCTCCTGTCTCGTTTTGATATATCCCCACCATTCTTTGAGTACATTCTAACTTTCTGGTGTTGTGAGATTTTCCAGAATTGTCTTGAATGTTTCTGCTGGGGCCTGGGAATTAGGTTTTTTTTTGTTGTTGTTGTTATTTGTTTTTAAGCATCTCTAGTTCTATTTGGAGGGGAATTATATTTAGAAAGCTAGATCAGTATAGTGATTACACAGCCACAGGCATTTGTTAAAACTACTTATAGAACTACACACTAAAAAGGATGATTTTTTTCTACTCCTAGGTATTTATAATATAAAATATATAATCAGAGCCGGGCACAGTGGCATGCTCCTGTAATCCCAGCAACTCAGGAGGCAGAGGCAAGGAGGATCACAAATTTGAGACCAGAGGCAGTCTGCATAATTTAGCAAAACCCTGTCTCAAAGAATTTTAAAACAATGGGCTGAGGGCTCAGCTCAATGGCACAGCACTTGCAAAGCATACAAGCTCAAGGCCCTGGGTTCAACCCCCAGAACTGCAAAAAGTAAGACAGACAGACAGACAGACAGACAGAAAGAAAGAAAGAGAGAGAGAGAGAGAAAGAAAGGGAGAGAAAGAGAGAAAGAAAGAAAGAATAAAAAACATATAATCATTATAAGAAAAAAAGAAAATAAATAAAAGCAAATTATAGACCAAGAGTACTGTGTACACCAAGCAGTTAAGGTATAGTACATATCCATTTGGGTGTCACTGTTCATGCCTGTAGGCCCAGTGACTCAGGAGGCAGAGGCAGGGGGATCACCAGTTTGAGGTCAGAGGCAGCCTGTGCATCTCAGTGTGAGAGCCTGTCTCAAAATTTAAAAAATAATAAAGTGCTCAGTGGTAGAGCACTTGCCTGGCATTTATGAGGCCCTGGGTTCAACCCCTAGGACTGAAAAATACTACTATCCAATACCTACAAAAAATTCCTCTGTGCCCTCTGGTGCTAATCTATTTTCTGCCCCTGTAGTTTTGTTTTTCTACAATGCCTCATAAATGGGCTCATACTTTATGAAGACTTTTTTCCTTAGTGATATGCATTGAGCTTCCTCCATGATTAGTGCATATATTGATAGTTTATTCCTTTTTATTGCTGAATAATATCTTTACTGTGTCTGATAGTATATTTATTCACAAGTTGAATAATTGAGTTTTGGCAATTATGAATAAATCCACTAGAAACACATATGACAAGTTTTTTCATTTATCTTGAGTAAATACATAGCAGTGAGATCACTATATCATATAGTATATTTAATCTTATAAAACTTTATACAATATTAAATAGCCTCTTAATTTTACAAAGTAAAGAAAACAGAAAACCATAACCTTATAAACTAAAACTACTAAGTCTTTTTCAGCCACATTCCCAACAGCAATAAATGAGAATTCTATTTGTTCTACACTATTACTAGCACTTGTTATTATTACACTTTTAAAAAAAAATTTCCAGATACTGTAGATATACAGTAGCATCTCTTTTGTGGTTTTAGTTTTGCATTTCCTTGATGACTGATATCGAGTATCTTTTCATATAACATGTACGCTTTTTAAAACTAAAAAGTAAGGCTGGGCAAGGTAACACATGTGTATAACTCCAGCACTTGGGAGGCTGAGTCAGGAGGATTATGGATTTGAGTCCAGCCTGGGCTATGTAGCAAAATCTGTCTGAATAAAAACTGAAACAACATTAACAAAAAAAATTTTTTTTAAATAAAGTAAAAATATATTGCACTTATTATTTGTAATGTTCTTTTCATTAACATTCTCATTGTGCATTCTTATCGTATTTACTTTCCCTCACAGCATAGCCTGTTGTATAGTACTTAACCTCCATATCCCTTGTCTCCTCCTAGTCTGCTGAGGCAGCCTTATGCTTAAAGATGGCTCTAGCAGAACAATCTGCTCCATATTTCAGTCTTCCATATCTTTCCTCCATTCCTTCCAGCTCAGTTCTGTTTTATCACCCTCCCCCAAGAGGGAAGGATTCAGAAAGAGTCTCTTCTCCAGCAGTGTGGGGGATTTTCCTACACTATGATCTTTTACTTGAGATCTCAGAGACTGTCTTCCTCCCATGACTACCACGTGGGATCCACTGGACTGCACCGAATCCAATCTCCACCTACCCTGCCTTCAACCAGGTCCTATTTTATCAGAATTGTATTAGTGTTCCAAGAGCATCCCACACATTTCTGCTGGGGTTGATTTTGTGAGGTAATTTATTCAAAAGTTAAATTTAAGTATTTCCATGGAGTCTCTAGTTAGATAGATTTCCTACAGCAAGATGTGTAACTCAATTTACTCTTATGTTCATCTTACCCATACGAAAATTTGACAGCTACAAGAGTTAGTCAAAACAAGAGAATGCCTTCTTAGAGGTGAAATTCTAAAGGCCCTTTCCTTGGGTATGGTACCCTCTGATATAAGGCTGTTCCACCAGAAGCTGTTCAGAACAGAGGCCCTTTTGTATTCTTCTTTTTCCCAGAAGGCAGAAAGATTGTTTGGAGAAGGTACGCCCTCAATGCCTGGCCCTCAGGCCTCCTTCCCTGAACAACTTCTGAATGTGCGCATGGAAAACAAGTCAAGCTCCTTCTTGTCTTGAATGGTTGCTCTCCTCTCCCTTTTAAAGTGGAATATTTATGGAAAACAATTTCCTCCACTAACTGCTCCTAGTCCTTGTTGGTCGGTGCTGCCTTCTACCCTCGAGTAGATTCCCCAAAGCTGCCCTAGGGTGGGACCCAACTGTGCTCAGTCTTTTCCAGTTGTGGTTCTATTGTGCAGACAAAGCATTTTCTTCTCTCCTTTGTTAGAAGATTTGATGAGGAAAAGCTAATCTACCACCTTGTCCCTGAGTTCATGTCTAGCACAAAGGTCTCAAGATCAGAAGATGTGTTGGGAATGAGCCGCGATGCTGATAAGATCTGAGTCTCTCTCGTTGTTGTTGTTGTTGTTGTTGTTGTTGTTGGGTGCCATTGAGTCAGTCTAACCCAGAGCGACCCTCATAGGATTTTCAATGGCAGATTGTTTCAGGATTGCTTCAGGAGTGGATTGCCATGTCCTTATCTATCACTGCATAACAAATTATTCTAAGATTTTGCAGCTCAAAGGAACAGGCATTTATTACCTCACAGTTTCTGAGGGTCAGGAATCTGGCTTGACTTATTAGCTGGATGGTTCTGGCTCAGGGCCTGGTGTGAAGTTGCAGGCACAGTCATTAGCTAGGGATGCAGTCTCTGAAGATTTGGCCAAGGCCAAATGCCACTCTGTGATGGCATGTCCAATATTCTCACTTATTGCTTCTCTTTGTAATTTTTAGTAGGGCTGACAAGTCCGAACTGTCCAACAAGGCTTTACAGAAAGTCTGAGTAATTACAAAGAGAACTAACAAAAAGAATATAACAAATTTAGAAAATTTAGTTAACAAGGTAGTTTAGGGACTTTTATGTTGTACTCCACTCTGAGGTGAGGTGCTGGTCCATCTTCCTAGCCACCTCTCTGCAACCACTAGGAGAAGGCTATGGTTTATCCCAACCAGTAGGGCCATTGTCCTGGACACCTAGATTCTTTGTTGTATAGCCAGAATGGAGATAGAGGGTTTTGGGGGGGCATGGGAAAAGCAAGTATTCTTGCTGAGCTGCATTCTTAACTCCTTTTTTATTATTTCATTTTGAGACAGGGTCTTTCTAAGTTGTGCAGGCTGTCTCTGTCCTCAGACTTTCGATCCTCCTGCCTCAGCTTCTAGAATCACTGGATCTCCTGCCTCAGCCTCCACTTCACATGGTGAGATAGAGCTCTTTTATCTACTTAAAGTCACTTCTACAGTTTTTCTGTTTCAAAAGCCACTTCTCATGAATGTGCCAGATACTGCCTGCCATTATGGTGGAACCACTGCTTCTAAACTTGAAGAACCCTCGTGGCTCTGCCCTGATAACCATTTCTTAACTAGAGCAGTAACCAAAGATCCACATAAGTGATGCAGAAACTAGAAGTTCTTTTATGAACTATTGCCATGTTCAATTACTTTTAATTTTTGATGTGATTTCAAGTCAATCCAATCTATGCTGAGAGGATAATTCCCAGAGAAAATCAGAAAAGGGCTACAAGAAATACTTTGACAGAAGATTTATTCTATATAATTTCTCCTACTAGGATCAGCACTAAATTAAGTATGACATCTTTTCAAAAGTGAGGTGCAGATTCCAAATTAATTTCCAGTCACATGGTTTAACTCTGGCTCTATTTCCCTAGTTGGTACTAAAAATGGCATGTAGGACTTTCAGAAGGAGTTGAAGGTTCTGGAGGACAGTCTCTAATGATAGGTTCCCCTTCTTGTAAAGAGCATTCCTCAGAATTTACCTTTCCTCTGCAGAATACCTGTCACTCAAATCTGTTATTCACATACTTCAACCACGTCAGTCTTCTTTTTCTTTCCCTTTTGGCAATACGGGGGAGTTGAACCCAGGGCCTCATGCAAGCTTTGCAAGTTCTCTACCACTGAGCTTCACCCTCAGTCCCATTTTTTACTTTTTATCTTGAGTCAGGGTTACACTAAATTGCGTAGGCTGCCTCTGGCCTCAAATCTGGCCTCCTGAGTCACCAGGATTATAGGTGTGCTCCATCATGCCTGGCTTCAGTATTCTTTATACCTGGGATGGTAAAAGGATTTTCTGGCAAATGCCTGGAGTCCTGTATTGATAAGGTTGCATTCACAATGAATACCAGAGTCTTTACGATTGAGCAGAGATTTCTGCATTTGGATCTGAATGGTCTTGGATAGTCCACGTGTCATGAATAGGTTGTGCCAACCATATAACACTGTCTGTCAGTGGGTTCTGGTATTCCACCAGGTTCTTTGACCTTCACCCCCTCTAACCAAAAGGTGCAAGACACTCAATCACAAGGATCTTTAGGAGGTAATGTTTTTCACTCATTTGCTAGCCCAGGCATGGCAAGTAAACTCAATTAATTATTTTGTTTGGCAGGATCAACCAAACAGAACAGGAGAAATTAGCATTGTATTTACACTGTCTTGGGGTGTATATGCCTTTTAAATGAAAAAGTTTTAAATAATGTGTCTAACCTGAAAAACATAAAAGAATTTATGAACCTGCTACAAATATCCAAAAGCAGATATTAATATGAAGCAAATTGAAAAGAAGGTCAAGAGGACAATAGTTTCTCTTAAAGAGAGGAAAAAACCAAAACAAAACAAAACAAAAACCTCTCCTAACACAATTTAAAAAAATACCACACCAAATATTTTAGGCATTCATGAGAACTAGTTCTGGAAGCCTGTGTAAAGAAAAGAAATATTATTTTCTAGCACCCACATAGCTGCAAGTATCCTCCCAATGGTCTCCAAAGTTCACATAATTGGCCCCAAGATTTTCAAATGCTTTAACTAAGTCTCTGGAGAAAAATATTTGCCATTTAAAGGCTCTTTGCTTCATTTGGTCATGTCTCTTTTTAAATATCTTACTGGTTTCTCATAATTAATCTTTTGCTCTGTGTGATCACCAATATTTCTTTTCTCTTTTGGAATGAACATAAAGAAGTGTTTCCAGGACTTAGGATATAGTATATTACTCATTTTAGACCTGGTTTGTTGCTAAATTAAGGATCCTTGTGATAGTGTATTTGGGGAAATAGAAAGGAAAATGTCTTTCTAGGCATTTGAAGATGAGGAATTACTAGTCAGTATTGGTACATCAAGTCTCCCTTCAGATAATAGATTAACATGAAAGTACTGAATTATAAGTAATTCAAGTAGGACATTTTTGAATCCATTATACATTTGTTAAATTCCTACCTTGTGCATTGTGCAAGCAGTGGAGGCTATAAAGATTAATAAGGTAGAATCCTTATTCCAAAGAATTTACAGTGGCATGAAGAAGATAAGCACACAAGTATAATTACTGTTCTTCTGTAAGATTTGAGTAATGTTAGATTACAAAGAAATTGACATGTTCCCATTCTTGAAGAAAATCAGGATTGGATCTTGTTAGAAGAGATAACATGGGGACCTTTTTATATAAGATAAAGAATTTTAGAAAGCTATAGTAGAAATGGAAAAGGGCTTGAAAGTTTGTACTTAGGATATCAACAAGCACACTTTACATATGCGTATTATTTCACAGTTGGTGTTAGGGGTTGTGGAGTCAGGTCTGACTCATTGACTCATGTTGTTGTTGTTGTTGTTGGGTGCCCTCGAGTCAGTATCCATCTCACAGTGACCCTCATAGGGTTTTCAATGGCTGACTGTTTCGGGATTGCTGTGGGAGTGGATTGCCAGGCCCTTCTCCCCGTTGACTCATAGTTATCCTATATACAACAAAACAGAACACTCCCCAAATCTCTCTATAGGGTTTTATGATCCCATTTTTGACATAAATAAAATCTCATATGATTATATTACTGCTATGGTTTGCACAAAAAGTGTCCCCCCAAAGGCTTACATGTTGAAGTCTTGGTCCCTACCTGGTAGCACTTTGAGGAAGTGGCCGGATCATGCAAATACTCACCTAATCAAGGGATAAATCCACTGATGGGTTCATAACTGAATGGACTGCTAGGAGGTGGTGTAAGGTGGGGCCTGATTGAAGGAAGTCGGTGCCTTTGTAGGGTACTTCTTGCCCTGGTCTCTTCTGCTGCTTGTATCTCTTTGTTTCTTGGCTGTCAGGAGGTGAACAGCTTTGTTACATCACACTCTCTCCACCATGACATTCAGTCTCGCCGTGGCCCAAAGCAATGGAGTCAACTGACCATGAACTGAAACCTCTGAAACCATGAGCTAAAAGAAATTTTCCCTCTTTTAAGTTGTTTTTCTCAGGCACTTTCTCACAGTGATGGAAATTGACACAATTACATTCCTTTAAAGACTAGTAGTAAAAATGGGAATGAAGATTCAACCTCAAATATTTGTACTCCCAATACTCCAAGTTCACATAAAATGTACATCCAAGTTATTTATCTATATATTAATATAAACATTTTTAATGTATAGGAAGGCCCTAGAAGGCAAAGGTATAAAATCGAGTAACTCCAGTTCCTAAAAACTTAAATGTCTTGTCTTGAACAAGAGAAATCACTTTGCAAAGTAATTACATAAAGTTGTCCAGTTGTTCTCAAGCTCTACTGAAGAGAAGAAGAGAAAGAAATGTCAGAAAAGAGATGATATCCAAAATAAGAATCAAGCTATTAAACACTGAAAAAGGTTACTGGAGACAGCTTGATGTAGTCTCTAAAGGTATCAAAATACAACACAAATGATCATCTATTAGGGAAAGTTTATAAATATAGCTCTGCCTGAATCCCTGTAATTGTATAATTTAGCAGAAATTCAGCACAAATCTCTTTTTTATTCCAAGTAGAAGAAAACATTGACTGCCTAGGTTGATGGTCAGTGGCACATAGAATGAACTTTACTCTGTGTAAGCTTTTAAAATAGAGATATTTATCAAAAATATTTTTGCTTGTTTGTTAAATACTAGAGTGGGAGACTTGTGACAAATAATCCAGACTACCTTTGATTTTAACAGCCAAAATTCCCTCCAGAGGAAAACAATTTTGAACTTCAAAGACAAAAAGAGAAAGTGTGAAAAAGTTAATTTTTCAGTAGCATTTCTTACCATTAGGCATGCATCCATCTAGTATAGCAAACTAGTGTAGCAAACCTACCATATTTAGAGACTGTGCAAGATACCACAGGGACTACAGAAAAGGATAAGATACCTCCAGCCATAATTGAGTCAAGTTACAGCCATGTTATTGGGGTAAGGTTTGATTCACCAAATAGCAAAGCAATGTATGTGATGAATTTGCAGTTCTAATTAAAACTCCTTAGAGTCAATTCTTTAAAGTCTTAGCCCTAATTCATTTCCAGGCAGACTGCTGGTTTTAAGGTAATTTGTACAGCTTCTTTAAAGACTGTGGAGAACACTCTTGGCAATCATACATTTTTGTCGGGAGCCATGGGCCCGGCAGTGAATGAAGGCTGCTTTGCCTGCAGGCAGATACGTGCCTGAGAGCTTGGCTACGTGACAAATGTGACCATAGCAGGAAGCTCTGCTACCTGTGGAGCGAGGAGACAGCACAGGATAAATCAACCTACATCAGAGGCTCTGTGACCGAGGGATGTGCAGTCCTTCTGGTTCCTTAGATCTAAACTTTGTTCCTCGATTGTCTCTTTAGGATTAATCTGTTACTGGGGGCTAACTAAGCTGATTGTAAACTTTATGGCTGTTACAAAGTCCATCGTATTGCAGTTACCTTTGTGAGCTATTTTTAGTATCTCCTTGAGTTACTATATAAGCATGAGTATAGAGAATAAAGTTTTGCTCAGGACCATCAGTCTTGGCCTCTTCGTCTCCTTCATCCTTGGCTCTCCCCTTCACCCAGCTGGACCGCGGCACATTTTGTAGAAATAAACCTTGCAGATCTAATCAGATAAAAAGCACTGAAGCAACTCTAAAGAAAAACTACGAGATGCTCCAAACCCTAAGCTATTCTATTCCAAGCACATACAGGCACTTAATATTTGCTGACCAAAAAAAAGTCGCCAGGTCAGACACCATAGAGGCCACACAGTTTAGAAATATATGATACCTCTTGTCTGGAAGCTCATACCTCCTGAGGCACAGGGACACACACATGACTCTCAACAAGATAAACTTGCCCATGCCAGAGCCCTGAACTGCTCCCAGCTTGATTATAACAGAGGTCACAAGCACACTGTTAAAAGTGGTCATGAGCTCCTGAACTTTGCTTAGGTAATTCCTGTCTGTTCATCTTGCAATTTTCAACCTTGAATTTCTTCATATATCGAAGCATCTCATTCCTGACCTGTGTGGTCCTGAATACTGGTTTCTGTTCCCTTGGAGTGGTACCTTGGTTGGAACTATTTACCTTGGTGTTGCCTCAGCAAACCTTTAGAAGACCGGAATGTGATTGGTTAAGAGCACAGACCCCGCACTATCTGGACTATCTGTACTTGAAGTCCGAAGTACTTGCTATTTATTATGATCTCAGGCAGCTGGCATCATGTTTTATGTGTACCTCGGTTTTCTACTCTTTTGAATCAGGATAATACTACCTAACTCATAGAGTTAGTCATTATAATTATAAAGATTAAATAAGTTAATATTTTCAATGCACTTAGAAGTGTTCCTGGAGCATGGTTTCTAAGTTAAATAAAGGCTACTTCCTTGTAATTTGTTTGCCGTACTAGTTTGATAAATGCAGACAATAAGCCCCATGGCCACATGGCCTGACCAGGTCCTAGGACACCTCTCTCTGGGAAAGAGCACAAGTGAGCAAAGATAAGGAGGAAGGAAAGTAAAGAAAGACTAATTAAGAGTCCAGTCTGGCCAAAGCTTGGGGCTCCAGGGACTGTGTATCTAGCAGCGATTTTAAAAGGTCAAAAAGAATCAGGTTGTGAAGGAACTGGAATACAAAGTGGAAAGTTTGTCATCTATTCTGTGTGCCGTGTGGCATCACAGAATGGTAGCAGTGCTCAAGAAAGTGGTAGTAAAGGAGGAATGACAGTCAGGAGGCTGACAGATGGTGTAGGTGAGACAACACTTTTACAAAAGTTGCAGTCATTTAGGCAAGTGGTAATGAGGCATAAACCAAGATGGTGACAATGTTAGTAACACTGAGAAGACAAGAGCAGACAACAGACCATTTGGAAACAAAGCTTTAAAAAACAGTAAAATGAGCCAGGCATAGTGGTGCACATCTGTAATCCCTGTGGCTCAGGAGGCGGAGGGAGGGGGATCTCAAGTTTGAGACCAGAGGCAGAGACAGTCTGTGTAATTTAGGGAGACCCTGTCTCAAAAAGTAAAAAAGTAAAGGAAAAAAAAAAAAAAACCCAAACAACAACAACAAAAAACTGTAAAACGTAAAAAGATTATTTGCATGTCTACTACATGTCAGGCACATGCACGGTGCTTTGTAAGCATGATTCCATTTAACTGGTACAACATCTGGGCTGGGTAAATGGGTACCTACCAGATTAATTTTCATGAAGCAACTTGGGGAGAGTAAGCAATTAGCTTGAGGTGATAACTCTAGAAGATGACTAACAGGGATTCAACCCAAGTCAGTCTGGCTTCATCGTCTTCTGCTCCCCCCACCCCACCCCTTTACTGAATGCAGAGAATGAAAGGCAGGAGTGGCACATGCTCCCAAATGCTCTCGCAGGCTGGAAATGCAGCTAGACCCATTAGAACATTTCAAGATGGGATGCTTCTTTCTGCTTTGACATTGCTTTGAGATTTAAATTTTTAAGTTGCTTTTGGGCTGTGGCAGGGTTTAACAGGCAATTGGATATTTAGCCACTGAATTAGGAGAGAAGTCAGGACTGGAAACGTATTTTGAAATCATCCGCAGAAAGCTGAAAACATTGAATGAGTAAGTTCTCTCAAAGAAGGCATAAGAAGCAGCGAGATAAAATGAGGGTCAAGAAAGACTGTTAATAGCACCTAATTTAATGAGTAGAAGTAAAAGAAAAATCTGTGAAGAGTCAGTGGTTCAGAGAGGGGAGTCTAAGACTTTAAGGAAGAGAATTTCAGCAGGAAATAGGTATCAGTACTGTCAGATGTTGCTGGGATCAGAGAGCTCTAACAGAGAAAAGACCAATGGGTTTGTGTTTAAGGAGGCCACTAAGGACCTTTGGGGGAACCATTTTAGTAGAGTGGGAGATCTAGGTTTAAAAGTGAAGGTCTGGTAATAAAGGTGGAGAAAAAAATGGGACATTAAAATGAGGGTGAGGAAGATCAAACCTGGTTATAAAGTCGAGAAGGCTGCAAGCCAGCGAGGGTGATGGAAACTTCATGGAAGGATGACTGATGGAGATCAAGGCCACAGAGAAGGCTGGAAAGGATGAGGGCAGGGCCAGGTGAGGCATCCTCCCTGGAGAGGAAGTAGGTCCTTACCTCTTGGGAGTTCCAAGGGACTCAGTGATGGAAGCCAGTAGAGTGAAGGAAATCCACCTTGCCTGATCTCTGCTTCCTTAATAAAGTAGTTGCAAATAACGATGTGCTGAAGTTGAAGGGCTCCTGTGGGGCATGTCAGGGGCAGGAGAGGAGAGTGATTGATTCAAGCCCTTTTCTTTGCCCCTTTCCTGCTACACTGTTGAATGACCCATGGCAGATGTTGAATTTTCTGTTTTCATTTTATTGGCTTGTTCATTGTTTTTCCTGGCATCATGTGTGAGATTTACAATGCTCTGAGCTCTTTAAAATATTCTCACTTACTCCTGCACTTAAAAATTACATTTAGTATTTCATGAAAAAAGTGAAAAGCTAACAAAAGATGGTGCAACTGTAACAAATTCATTAATTAAATAAGACATCATCACAACTCAGCATAAAAACACTGAAAAAATGAACCATAAATGAGATTTCTTGGTAAATTCCTCAAAATAAAAGTTAAATCAATACTTAGATGTCTTAGATAGTCATTCCATTTCCTAAGCATTGTTCTAGAAAAATGAGAGGCATGTTTTTACTTCTAAAGATTGTTCTTCAAACTTCATTTGCCCTATTTCAAGATTAAAAAGAAAGATCTTTGCACAGTATAAGCAACAAATAAAATCATTGTTGATAATAACCATAATAGAAACACTCCCAGTTCTCCCAAACTGTAGGTCAGAGACTGAACTTTTTAAAGGGAAGAAACTTTAATTTATGCAGAATGGGAAGAATTCCAAACCACCCCCTGCTAAGTGCTCCTTTCTTCTCCTGTTATTCTAGAGATATGATTGGTATAATGAGCAATCACAGGGATTTTCCTGGCCATGGAGAAATGGTTGGTATGTAGCTGCTCTGGTTCAATTCTCACAGCTCCCTGAGGAACACAGAAAAGAGCTGAATCCAGCAGCCGTCTTAGATGACTTTTTGGTCCTGAAATCTCAAGAGAAAAACTGAGAAGGGGTTCGTGAAATGACTCCTTCATGTGTGGGGCATTTCTGATGTTGGCTGAAAGAACCAATAAGAATAACACTTTTATCTCTTGCAACTCTTTCATCTCAGGAGCTCAGACTTTTTGGACCTACTGATAATTCCACTATGTGGACAGGCAAAGAATCAAGCACAAGATAAAGAAATGACACAAGTGGCACTCAGTTATTCATTTAGTTTGCTTAACAAAAACAGGGATTTAAGCACATCTTATACTTTATCTCTTCAGAGTTCTTTCCTCTAAGGAAGAGGCCATGACTTTTTTTTTTAATGTTTACTAAGTGACTAACTCTATGTTATACACAGATTAACTTGCTTACTATTATCAACAACCCAGAAAGGTAGATTTTATTGATCCTATTTTATAAATGAGGGCTGGGATTTAGCTCAGTTGGTAGAGGGCTGCTCTGCAGTCTCTGAGGTCCCAAGTTCGATTCCCAGCACTGCAAAATGGGAGAAGGACGTGGCAACCCACTCCCAAGGCAATCCCGAAACAGTCAGCCATTGAAAAGCCTATGAGGGTCGCTATGAGTCGGACACGACTTGACGGCACCCAACAACAACAACAACATTTTATAAATGAAGATTAGTGTCTATGAAAAAGCAAATGTCCAAACATCATTCACCTAGAAAAAAGTGGAATTGAAATGTGAATATAGAGTATATGGTTATAAAACCCATATGCTCTCTGTCAAAACAAGCCATTTATCCAAGAGTCCTCCTGTCCCCAGCCACACATACACTGTCACCCTCCACTTAGAGACGGTCCTAGTCTTTCATCTGGTTAAGAAACAATCATGCTCTTAAGTGTATTTAAGCTCAAAAACTACTGAAAAAGAAAGATCCATAATTTTATTTCTGAAAAATAACTACCAGTGTTACAAATGTTCCTTCACTGTAACATTTTATAAAAATCTATATTATTTTTTAAAATGGAATAATGACCTGTGAGTAAATCTAAAAATATACTTACATATATAATTGAGTATCTACAGAATTCTGGCTTCAGTCTCAGTATTCAGCCAAAATTTACTGTTACATTTTAGTTTGAGACTTAAACTTGGCTTTTGAAAAACAGAATAGCTGAATCTTTATTCCACAATGTAACATCAGTAACAAACAACGTATGTTATTCAGATTAACACTGAGATTGAATATCTCCTTTTAAAAATAAGTGGTTATAAAATTTTATATAATTGCACATAATATGAATGTTATTCTATTATAATGCTTGTAATAGAAGCATTCCAAATAGTAGACTTTTTTTTTTTTTTTTTTAGATATGAACTCACATTGTACCTCAGGCTGGTCTCGAATTTGAGATCCTCCTGCCTCAGCCCCTCAAGTGCTGGTACTACAAGTATGTGCAACCATGTCTAGTTTTTGTCACTTGAAAAATAAATGCATTTTACTATTTTGAGGATGAAATGGTACAGTAATTTATCATGTTTCATTGTTTACTAATGTTATATACCAAAAATTTTCCTCAATTATTAAGAATTTAGAAATAGCTAAGTAGAGGAATAGTTTGCCAGTTACTATGAAAATAGGTTCATAATCTATTATCTGAACTTCTTGGGACCAGATGTCTTTTGTAATTCAGAAATAGTCACATTGTAGGAAGGCAGAAAACAACATATACTGTATGTATCAACATTTCAAAGTGGAGGTGGATTAGGAAACAAAATAGGAAACATTACTATGTAGTGAAATGTATGAATATTCTCACTAAACCTCACATCAGATTTTGTGGACAAGAGAGTTATAAAAATATTTTCTTTTCTCAGAGCTTCTGAATCTTTAATAGTAGGTAAAGATGGTGGACATGTTTTAAGGGAGGAATTAACTAAAAACCTGTAGAAAGAATCATAAATGCTTTATAAACAAGTATTCATAAACGCAAAACTAATAAAAGATAGAAAAATAGAAAATCATACTATAATGCCATCTCAGTAATTTTATAAACTGGTATTATTAACATAAAAACGAAGATAACCTTCAAGAATAGTATTTAGTTGGGTACCCATGGGCCCATCTGTAATCTCAGCTACTTAGGAGGTTGAGGAAGAAGGATTATGAGTTCCAGGCCAGAGGCAGCCTGTGCAATTTAATGAGATCACACACACACACACACACACACACACACACACACACACACACACACACTTGTTAAAATGATTGTTATAGATTGCCAATAATATAAAGTTAAAGGATTTTTGAGACTTATTCAAGCTATGAATCCTAGGTACAAATTTCTTCCAGAAAACATACTACTGAAAAGATTTTCTGCTTTGCACAAAAAAAAACGGTGAGTAATGTTATTATATATGCCTCTTGAAAAAGGGCATCTCTCTTGCCGGGTGCAGTGGCGCACGCCTGTAATCCCAGCGGCTCAGGAGGCAGAGGCAGGAGGATCGCAAGTTCAAGACCAGAGGAAGTCTATGTAATTTAGCGAGACCCTGTCTCAAAAAAGTAAAAACAGTGGGCTGGGGGTGCAGCTCAGTGGTCGAACACTGGCAGAGTATGCAGGCGTGAGGCCCTGGGTTCAACCCCCAGTACCACAAAAAAAAAAGCATCTCTCTATTATTGCAAATGGAGAACCTAAAACAGGACTGGGGCTATAGCTCAGTGGTAGAGCATGTGCATCTCAACCTCCCCAGCAATGCCCAGCAACCTCCCAGATAAATATATTAAATAAATAAATAAAACAATCTTAACAGCTGACTGTGCTAAGAAATTATTGTTCCCAAATTATAATATCAAACTTGAAAAAAGTCTAATTTTTTAGTAACATAATTGTACTCATAATAAAGTTTCTAAATATAACTCTTCAGATTTATTTTTGTACCTCAGAGGATAATTCTATACTGGTGAATAGTCAGATTCAGCTTTATTGAATATTTATTTAAACACATGGTCATTTAGCCAAAGTGTTTATTTGATCCTAAACACATGTTGATTTATATAAATGTATGTGCACGTTGGCTAAAACATTCTTTGCCATTAGGTTGATCATTTTTGTTGTTAGTTCAACTGTCTTAAGTAGTCCAGTAGAAAATATCATTTTCAAATTTGAACTCTAAAAATTGAGAAGTTGAGCCAGGTGCGGTGGCACACACCTATAATCCTAGCAGCTTGGGAGATGGAGGCAGGAGAATCGCAAGTTTGAGACCAGAGGCAGTCTGTGTAATTTAGTAAGACCCTGTCTCAAAAAAATAAAAAAATGGGCTAAGGGTGCAGCTCAGTGGTCCAGCACTTGCACAGCATGCAAGCGCGAGGCCCTGGGTTCAACCCCCAGTACCACAAAAAAAATAAAAAATAAAAAATTGAGGAGTTGCAGATTTTAAAGATAGTTACTGATGAAAAATCAACTACTTATCAAATTCTTGTCATGTTTCACATATTCAGCTAAGTACTTGCAGCAGCAGCACTGTGACAAAGGTGGTTTTAGTATTATTCTGGTTTCATGTGAGACTATTATGGGTCATAGGAACTTAAATGCTGAGTTTGAACACGTCTTTTTTTACTTCAACTTTAAAGTTCTTTTCACTATATCAATGATTTTTTCTTTGAGTAAAGGGGAAGAATCTTGAAGACTCTTAATGTTGACTTAAATTAATTTTATATTATTAAAATTATATGCAAATATTAAGCAAGGGAAAATTCTAATTATCATGGCTTGCATATGACAATAAAATCAAGGGAAATTTATAAATCAAAGCCAAATTAAATCAATATGAAATACATCTACAGTATAAATGTGATGGTTGATGTTTTGCTGAAATTAAACTGTCTGTGCTAAATTGCATAGTAGAAAGGTGTATTTGTGGGTCTTTCCTGTCAACATGAGTCCCTCACCTTTCCTAAATTATTCCTTTGATTTATTGCCATTGTCATTGCAGTTATTCTTTTTACTGTTTGACTATCATCTGTTATTTTGCCCTTCCAATAATTTTAAGTCTCCTGCAAAATATAATCATGAGAAAATTTTTTAAGTTTTAAAATTGCTAACTATGCTAAGTTAATGGACTGTCCTAAGTTAGAATGGATAAAGACAGAACATATACAGTTTAGACTCCTACTTCAGGATAACAAGCTATCAACTATGACACATTTTCTCTTGAGTTCAGCGAGTCTGTACACCAGGCTAAATGTAATGATTCAATTTCTTTACCACTTTTCTCTATTCAAATTGCTGGGATCACATGACACTGTTGTTGTTGTTAGGTGCCATCGAGTCAGTATCCTACTCATAGCGACCCTCATAGGGTTTTCAATGGCTGTTTTGGGATTGCCTTGGGAGCGGATTGCCAGGTCCTTCTCCCATTTTTGCAGGGCTGGGAATTGAACTTGGGACCTCAGAGACTGCAGCGCAGCGCTCTACCAACTGAGCTAAATCCCAACCCACATGACACTACTCAGTTATAAAATAGTTATTCCAGCAGGGCGTGGTGGTGGACTCCTGTAACCCTAGGGGTTGGGGAGACGGAGGCAGGAGGATCGCAAGTTCCAGAACAGAGGCAGTCTGCGTAATTTAGCGAGACCCTGTCTCAAAAAGTAAAAAAATGGGCTGGGGGTGCAGCTCAATGGTCCAGCACTTGCAAAGCATGCAAGTATGAGGCCCTGAGTTCAACCCCCAGTACCACAAAAAAAAAAAAAAAAAAAGATAGTTATTCCGGTAATTTAAAACAGGCCTATTTTAACTGTTTTAGATGAACAAAAAAGGTTAAGTTTTTCTAAAAAATTTATTTGAATTTCTGGACTCTTCAAAAGACAAACATGGACACAAACATAGGCTTCCTTAGATATTAATAGAAGTGCTATAAGAAAAAATGCACATACAAATTTCTGTTGTTGAACATGTTTGAGAATGATGGTACCATATTAAGGCCTTGAGAAATCCTAGTTAACTTTTTTTGCCCAATTCCAATTAGAATGTATTTTGGTGAATGCCAATCTAAGCAGCAATACACAATATACTAGAATCAATACATCTAGAGAGAGCTTCATAATTTCAACTACTAATCGTCTTGAATTAGGAGAAGGACCCAGCAGCCCATTCCCAAAACAATCAGCCATTGAAAACTCCACGAAGAGCAAAGCACTGACACAGTCTGGGGCATGGCAGTGTCAGGTTGTGTTTTCTCTGTGGTAGGGCCACTACAAGTCAGACCCAACTTGACAGCACCTAACAACAACAATCATCTCAAAATATTGACTAACAAATTGTTTTTATCTCGTATTTTCTAAAATTTCCCCAGATACACAGTTCAGTCTTCAAAGATTTATAGAAATCAGTTGTCTGTTAAGCACATAGTCATAATCCATATTCAGTCTAACTCTTCAAGAAAGGAATTATATATTTTTATTTCAAATATGGTCACAGTGCCTAGCACAGTGTATGCTGTAAACATTCACTAAGTGTTTGATATATGACTGATGATGCAATTTCTCTGAGCCCCAACTGTAATTCATAGTCATGATTTTGTTGGTAATAACCAAGTCCATAGGGACTGAAGCACATGTACATAAATTACAAAGCCTCCTGGGGACCTCTAGCCCTGTTGCTGTTGAAATATGAATACTTATGGTATATGCACAAATAAAATATATGTTAGGATATTTTTATTTATAAATATAATAAATAGGATTGAAGTCAACAAACATGGGATGGATTTTTGGCTTGTATTTTCCCCTCTTCTGGGACCATATGGTTTGATGCTTCATGTTTTAAAGAAGTGTTTTCATCTCCTTTGAGATTTTTACGAGTTTTCAGTTGGGAAAAAAGGCTGCCTCCTGTGGCACCAAATCTGTAAAAAATGCTGTGGATTTTGGCTTTGAGGATGTAGGCGTTATTGTGTATTTCTATAATTTTTCAGGGATATGTAACTTGCCTATAAAAATATGCTTGTGGGCTGAATCTTGGCAGTTAACATTTTAGTAAGAGAATATATTTAGTAATATCTGAATGTTTAAAAGGGTAACACATAGGTAAGCTATTTTTAAAAACTGGGTGACAAAAATCATTGGTTGTTATTGCCACATTTTGAATGTGTTTGGCCATAAGTAAATATCAACTTTCAAATTTATTTTTTAAAAAGCATTCATGAAGAAAGGATTTGAGTTAGCCCTTTGCTGGCTTACCTCATCGTGAAAAGCAAATAACTGAAATCCTTCATTTGGAAAACTGGTGACATGGAGCAAGACTTTTTGAGGATCTGACCTCGTTGGGTATAAGGCATTTCCATTGCCTCTGCAGTGCTGACTTAAGTCAATACATACTGACTTACATTATTATGTTCAAATTTTGATGCATAGTAGTGATTTGGGGTTCTCATTATAGTCTCTGTTTTCATCAATTTAATTAGTTTAATAGAGCTCGGAGCAGTGGTGCACACCTACAATCCCAGCAACTTGGAAGGCAGAGGCAGGAGGATTGCAGGTTTGAGACCAGAGGCAGCCTGCATAAATTAGTGAGACCCTGTCTCAAGATAAAAAATAAAAAAGGGGCTGGGGGCACAGCTCTGTGGTAGAGCACTTGCAAATATGTGCAAGGCTCTGGGTTCAACCCCCAAGTACTGCAAAATAAAATTAAATAAATAAATAAATAAAATAAATAAGATTTAGATACAGTGTTTAGCCATCCTCTTTGTCTTAAAAGTATGAAATGACAACATCTGAGAATTGCAGAACATTTCATTTTTGTCTGACTGATTGTAAATTAGAAGAGAAGATAAAACAAACACAAGTAAATAATGTTATAATGTAAATATTTTTTCAGAAGTATTGCTATCAATAGCTAATCAAAGGGAAGACAAACTCACAAACTTAAAAAAACCAAAATGAATAATAAAAATATTTTTTGTAGCTTGCTGTAATGGAAACCTTGTTCTTTGAATCTAAGCTCTACCAATGATTGTTCTGTAATTTCAGTGACTTCTAAAGTCCCCAGATGCTGAAGCCACATACAAGGATCATAAATTCAGTAAGATCATAAATCTTGCTCAATAGTATAACATACTGTCTTAACACAAAGTTTAAATTGGATATGGTTATTATAACAAAAACTTCTTTTGTCCAGCTATAAGAGTGGAAGGGAGACCTGTTGCAAGAGGAAAAAAGGAAAATAATCAGACTACTACAAAATGCATCTGTTTCAGGCTATATTTTTATGTTGACAGATACACTGGTTTACCTTCCAGTTGGGCATTAGACTTAGCACACTTGAAAACATTTGCTCGTTTTACCCTGACACCCTGGGAGGTACACATGGCTGTCTTTATTGTAAGTGTGATGAAATAGGTCCAGAGAGCCTAGCAGAGCTGGGATTAGTGCCTGGGTTTTGTTTGCCTTTGACCACATCATGTTACACAACTCACACAGATCACATCTCATAATGATTTTCTATTGCAGTTTTTAAACTTTGAATGGTAAACCGAGGGAGGGCTGTTGAGGATGGGGAAGTGACAGTGTAGAGGGACGCCAGAGCTATTGCAGGGGGACATGAGAGCAGAAATCATGAGATTGGAAAGGGAAGAAACCATAGACCATCAGAAAACCATACTCTAAGATCATTGTCCAGCTGGGTGCAGTAAGTAGCACATGCCTGTAATCTCAGCAACTTCAGAGACTGAGGCAGGATGATCACAGGTTTGAGGCCAAAGGAAGCCTGTGTAACTTGAGAGACCCAGTCTCAAAAATAAAAAGTAAAACAGGGGCTGGAGGCGGAGCTTAGTAGTAGAGTGCTTTGGCACTAGGTTCAAGGCCCTAGGATAACAAAAAAAAAAAAAAAAAAAAAAAAAAGTCCCAGATGCTGTTAATTCATTAAACTGTGGTTCCCTGTGAGAGTCCAGAAGTACATATTTCTTCCTTGCTTTTCAACCTGCACATTCTCACGATTTTGAGAGGCATAATTTGGTATCACACAGATTTCTATAATAGGTGCGTTTGATGTATACAGCTGCTGAAAGCCCATCTGCTCCAGCAAGCCTTTAAGGACTACTGCTGAGGATGTAATGATTACCAGCAACTCTACCCAGTATAGACAGGACTAACTTCTGTGACTCCTTCTCACTGTTACTCTTCAGGTCTGCTGATCTTTCCTTCCTTCCTTCCTTCCTTCCTTCCTTCCTTCCTTCCTTCCTTCTTTTTGTTTTTTGTGACAGGGTCTCACTGTGTAACCCAGGCTGTCCTGTTGTTGTTGTTGTTAGGTGTCATTGAGTTGAGTCTGACTCTTAATGACCCTATGCACAACAGAACAAAACACTCCTTGACACTATGCTTTGTCTATCACTGTTGTCAATGTTTCTGTTCATAAGGTTTTTGATGGCTGGTTGTTTTGGGAGTGGGCTACCTAGAACTCAATAGGTTGACCAGGCTGGCCTTGAACTTGCATCAATCCAGCCTCAGCCTTTTGAGTCCTGGGATTATAGGTGAGCGCCACCACACTCAACTGGCCCTTTATTATTATTATTATTATTATTATTATTATTATTATTATTCACTACAAACTTTTCCTTTTATGCAATGCTGACAATAATATTCCCTATACCTTCTTTATAGTCCACATAGTTTTATCTGGTTATCTGTCTGCCTCACCTTGGAAGTCAGAACTTTATACTATGTACTTAAACTCTTGGGAGACACCCAAAATATCCAAAGCTGTAAGTGTTTCAACTTTAAGGAGAGTAGAGTGGCTGGAGCCAGATCAGCACTGTCACTGAAGCCTTGGGATATTTCTGCAGTCCCGCTTTCACTCTGAGTTACCAGGCTCATTCTTCCTGTGGTTAGATAAGGTTTCCAATGGCAATGAGTTTCAGCACTAGGCCCAAGAAAGCCCCAGCTTTCCAGGTCTGCGGTGCATAACCCTAGTGAAATGTCCATTGACCCACCAAAGCTTTTAGATGATTAGACGATTGGTAAACAAGTGGAAAGCAGATTGTAGAATTAGTAAAGCCTACTTTTCTTTGCCTGCAGCTATAGCACTGTGGCTTCCAATCCTGTCAGATTTTGGAAGCTAAGCTGGATCGGGCCTGATTAGTACTTGAATAGGAGACTGCCTGTGAACACCAGGTGCTGTAGGCTTGGGAGAAGGACCTGGCAACTCACTCCCAAAACTCAATCCACCATGGAAAACCCTATGAATAGCAGAGAAGCACTGACAGTAGTGTTTTACCTGTTGTACACAGGGCTGCTGTGAGTCGGATACTGACTGGATGGCACCTAACAACTTTTCTTTGTTGCCTGCAGCTGTACCACTGTAGTGTCTGATCCCATCAGATCTCAGAAGCTAAGCAGGGTCTGGCCTGGTTAGTACTTGGATGGGAGACTGCCTGGGAACACCAGATGCTATAGGCTTGGGAGAAGGACCTGGCAACCCACTCCTAATAATCAATCCTCCATTGAAAACCCTATGAATAGCAGAGAAACACTGACAAGAGTGATTTGTCTATTGTACATAAGGTCGGTATGAGTCGGACACCTAACAAAAATACAACAAAGGTGCCACATCCTACTTAAAAGAGATTACAGCTGTGAGTCTGTAGGGTAGTACACACAGACCTGGAAGTCACCAATTATTCACTTTAAATAACTGAAATACAAGGTCTTCATAAGCCACACCCCTAGTGCTGCAATTTCTGCAAAGGAGTGTCTGTGAGACAACTTAGCTGTCCAGATAACAAGTATTTACTGAGCACCTTCTATATGCAGTGCCATAAGGTAAATCCCTAGACAAAAACAAAGCTAAAAGTGAACAAATGTTGGTTCCTAACTCTATGGAGGTTTTAAATAAGGAAAGAAGATTTAGTTTGACAGTTAGGTCTTTGTCTACTAAAAATTGTGATGTAATCCCTATGCTTGAGTTATTTTGAACATCTATAAATATTTCTTTGGAATACATTCTTTAGAAGCAGATATGTAAGGTGTCAGTTTGACAATCGTAGAAGTTATGATAAAATAGGCAAATCATGAGACACATCCAGCATTTAGTGGATTATTCATTTATTATCAGAGTCAAATTTTTCAAAAACTTAAAAATTTATGAAAAGGATGCAGGAGCTAGACTTTAAAAACATTTAAACATTTCAAAAGCCAAAGAAATATAAAAGTCAATCAAGTGAGACAGCTTCAAGAGTAGGTGTTTCAGATCCTAGTGTGACTTCAAAATTAGATAATAAAATGACTCAAATATAAGGTCTTTGACTAAATGACTACTTTTTGTTTCAAATGATGAAATGTCTTGTCACAGGCTATAAACGGGGCTCAGAATGTTTCTGTGCCCTTCAATGTCACAAAGATCCAGTGTTGGCTCAGCCTATACCACTGGTCCTTATGAAGCTTCAGCAAACTGGAAAGAAAATCCAAAATTACCTGGAGAGGTAATCTCCCAAAGGTAATCTTGTGAGAAGGATGGCATAATTACGTCCTTAGTGACTAGGCATCTTTCCACTCTATAAAGATTAAGGAAGTTTTTATGCTATTAGCATATTTTATGTTAGAAAATCTGTGTATACTTCGTATTTTTGGTAGTTTCAGTGTTTGTAACTTGGCCTGTTATGGTTAACAAATCAATTTTTAATTATAATTTAAAACATGTAGTACTTAATGGATCTAGACTTGTGGTTCAAGTGGAAATCTTATTGAGTTGATGTACAGAGGATGCCAAAAATATATACATATCTTGGGACAAAAACTTTCCATATTTCTGTTTTAACAATGTATCATATGTTTGTTCTGCTAACTCCTGTCTCATATGCACATTATTTGGTAGACTTCTGTGGCAACTGTGTAAACAGTTCCAACACCATAGCAGAAGCAGCAGGACTTACTCCTGTGTGAGGCCTCCCAGGTCTTCCCTTGTCCACATCCCACACAGTACCATATGTCTCAAGCTTACCACAAATGTGTGCAATTGTTAGGCATGTTGGAGGTTCAATGGCATTCTCATCCTTCCATTATTTTTGTATTTCCATAATGTTCTTGAATTTCAAATCCCATTTCCAAATGGTCTTGTGCTCCTTAAAGGACAACCATGCTTCTGCAATTTGATTAACACCAATGATACTGAAGGAAGTAGTAGAAGCTGCCTTGAGGGAATTGGTGAAATACAAAGCTCCAGGAATTGATGAAATACCACTTGAAATATTTCAACAAACAGATGCAGCACTGGAGGTGCTCACTTGTTTATGCCAAGAGCTTTTGAAAACAGATACCTGGCCAACTGACTGGAAGAGATTCACATTTGTGCCTATTCCCAAAAAAAGGGGATCAAATTGATTGTGGAAATTATTGAATGATATCATTAATATCACATGGAAGTAAAATTTTGCTAATGACCATTCAAAAGCAATTGTAGCAGTATATAGACAAGGAATTGCCAGAAAATCAAGCCAGATTCAGAAGAAAGCATAGAACTAAGTACATAATTGCTGAAGTCAGAAGGCTAGTAGCTAAAAGCAGAGAATATCAGAAAGATGTTAACTTTGTTTTATTGACTATGCAAAGGCATTTGACTCTGTGAATCACAACAAATTATGGCTAACTTTGCAAAGAGTGTGAATACCAGAGCACTTAACTATACTCAGGAGGAATTTGTACATGGACCAGGAGGCAGTTGTTCAAATAGAACAAGGAAACATTGTCTGGTTTAAAGTCAGGAAAGGTGTACATCAAGGATATATCCTTTTCCTGAACCTTTATAATCTCTTTCTTGAGCAAATAATCCAAGAGGCTGGCCTTTATGAAGAAGAATGTGGCAACAGTATTGGAGGAAGATTCATTAACCTGCATTATGCAGATGACACAATTTTGCTTGCTGAAAATGAAGAGGATTTGAAACATTTACTCATGAAGATCAAAGAACACAGCCTTCAGTATGGATCAACATCAAGAAAAAAAATTCTTATAACTAGATCAGTAAGGAACTCCATGATAAATGGAGAAAAGACTGAGATTGTGCAAGACTTTGCTTTACTTGGTTCTACAGTCAACACCCACGGAAGCAGCAGTCAAGAACTCAAAATATGCATTGCATTGGGAAGAGCTCTTATAAAAGATCTCTGTGAAGTGTTGAAAAGTAAATATATCACATTGAAGACAAAAGGGTGCCTGACGTATGGTATAGTATTTTCAGTTGCATCATATGCTTGTGAAAGCTGGACATTGAAGAAGGAAGACAGGAGAAGAATTGATGCTTTTGAATTATGATTCTGGAAGTGAATACTCAATACACTATGGACGGCCAAGAAAACCAATAGATCTGTCCTAGAAGTGCAACCAGAGTGCTCCTTGGAAGCAAGGATAGCTAGGCTGCATCTTATGTAGTTTGGACATGTTGTCAGGAGGGACCAATCCCTGTAGAAGGACATCACATTTGGGAGAGTGGTAGGTCAACAAAAAAAGGAAGACTGTGAACTAGATGAATTGACACCATGGCTACAACAATGGGCTTAAACATGAAAAAGATCATGTACATGGTAGAGTGTCAGGGGGTGTTTTCTTCCATTGTACATAGGGTCATTATGTACTGGACCCAATTTGATGGCATCTAGCTACAATACACCTGCAGCGGTAGCCCTGTGGCATCTGATCCTGTCAGATCTCGGAAGCTAAGCAGGGTCAGCCCTGGTTAGTACCTGGATGGGAGACCGCCTGGGAACACCAGAAGCTGTAGGCTTGGGAGAAGGACCTGGCAACCCCCTCCCAAAAATCAATCTGCCATTGAAAACCCTATGAATAGCAGAGAAGGGCTGAAAATAGTGTTTCCTCTGTTGTACAGAAGGTCGCTATGAGTCGGATACCGACTCGACAGCACCTAACAACAACAACAACAACAAGCTACAATACAACAACAGGTCTGAACTACATTGGTGTTACTCTAAGCCATGAGTATATAATCTTTTGGCTTCCTTGGGCCGCATCATGTGAAGAATTGTCTTGGGCCACAAATAAATTATATAACATAATATACATATAATAAGAGTTCTTTTATTTTCTTACATTTTTATTACAAAGTTTAGAGATGTGAGATTAATATAAAACTAGTGGGAAATTTGACCTTGCTTTTGTAAAATTAATTTATTCATGTTTGGTTCAATGGAAGTGGGGGTAATTCCTAGCCTGTTCTCATGTAAATTTTGCAATGGTCAATTTTTTGTATCTAGAACTGAGTTGAATTAGATTTTCAAACATATTATTGGCAATTGCTGTGTTTTATTTTTCAAATTGCCCAAAACTCATATAATTTCTGATGCACCCTAAGTAGCTTCAAACAGCTTCGAATCACTTAGAGTTTAATCCCAGTGTATTTGACTGACCAGGTGGCAGGTGACGGTACTAATCTGACTCTCATTACCAACTGTCACATATTTATACTTATTTGAAGGTTAGAATTTGATCTGTGGCACCATTCCAGTATGTTGCAAAGAAGCATTAAGTGTCATTCTGTAATCACACACAATATCACTTTGGAATATCAAGACTGTAACTACACATTGGGTCATGAAGAAAATAAATGCTAGAAACCACATGGTGTTATAAGATTTTGTGCGGCCGTATTACTAGCTGTACTGGGCTGCACGCAGCTTGTGGGCTGTGGGTTGGATATATTTCCTCTAAACCATCCAGCCAACCAATTTCTCTCCATCTCTCAGGGCTTTCTTTTAATTAGACAAAAATCTGCTCATTAGACAAATAAGTGCTTATCAAGATATTAATGGGTGCCCCTTGGCTAATGTTATTCTTGCCCAAATACCACATTTGCTTTATAACCAGATTTCTTGAATATATTTGTAACTTTACTCAAAGGAATTCCTTTGACAGGAGAACTCAGTAAAACTTTTTTGGGTCAGGGTGGAGGAGATCAGATTTGGAGGTATCCAAATATTCCATTATATATTCATTCAGCAAATAGTTATTAAGTACTTCATATGTCCTAGACACTCTTGTGGGCTTGATGAAAACAAGGGAGAACAAGATATGCAATGCCCCTTTCTAAAGGAATTGCATTTTAGTGGGTTTGGATAAAGATACGTTGATTTCATATTGAGATAAATACTACAAGAAGAAACAATAGGTGATAAGGTGGAGTATGAAAGGACAGGGCTGGGTGAGGGGACGGTGGTGGCTACTTTTTCTACAGTGGGCAGCCTTGGAACCCCTCTCTGAGGAAGTGACCCTTGATCTGAGAATCAAGTAATATGGACATTCCTAGGTAAAGATTTGGGGGCAGAAAATATTCCCAACAAATCCTCAAGTGAGGTTAGATTCCCTTTGCATGCAGTCAACCAAAGATACCAATAGGCTTTATACAATTGATATTGGTCTCTTATCTAGAGGTTAGAAAACTCTAGGAAACTCAGACTAAACTTCTGCATCCTCTACCATTTTTTACTTCTTAGATTTCAATCTTCTAAGTCAATTAGAACAGACGTACTCTGCTCACATAGGATTTTATCATTTACTGACTGATTCCTGAGCTCTCAGGTCTGTGGTCCCAGGTTAAGAAATCCTAGACTTGCTTGGTAAGGTAGTCTCGGAACCTACCTCACCACTCAGGTATTTGCTGTCCTCCATCCTGCAGGGAACTGGCCAGTTTCAGGGAAAGTCACTGGAAAGTCTCAGTATCTCCACAAAGTCTACTCGGGGTGTAAGTGGAAGAACAGGATGTCATATGTGATGAGCACCTTTAATCCTAGGCAAACTACTAGCCTGGGCTTCCATATACACAAGCTCACCCAATTCCACTCAGACCTCACACTTTCCCTACATTTTACAGGCGAGGCTCAGAGAGGTAAAGCAGCCCTCTCAGTTACACCACCAGTAAATGGTAAAATCCCAGTTTCAAATGAAAGTCCATCTGACATTCAAGCCCTAGGTAACTGACATCCAGGGGGCATCACATGACAAACCTGAGTAGGATCTCTCAGGGCGCAAAAGACAATCTTCAGGTTTTATAGCCTCTCTGAGGTCAAATGAGATTGTGGAGAAATTAAGGAAGGATATTGCTATGAGGTAAGTTTCAAATGTTTTCTTTAGACTTTTGGGCACTGAAATACATCTGGCAGCATGACTTGCAACCACCATAGCAGGATAGAAAACAGCAGAGGGAAGAAGCATATAAACAACTACTTCTAAGTACAACTTTGTAATCAACAATATTAGCAGTTTAATTAAGAAGAGATGATGACAGAGGAGGCATATTTTCAATTTAAAAAGCATTATTCAAGCTCAGCTTTACCGATACATGTTTTGCAATGGTGAAACATTACACAACTGTGACTATATCTTTTTTATAGACAGCTTTATGTATTAGGAAAGATTTGTCCCATGTTGTTTCAATTCAAATCATAATTCTATCAATAATTTTGTTAGGTAAGTAATGAAGAGACATCAAATATGTTTGTCATTGTCAACAAATCATCAAATACTGCCACCCCAGGCTCTATTGCATTGCCCTGCTTTATTTCATTCAGAGCACTTGGTACTGCCTGACATTATCTTAATTTCTATATTTATTTATTAACTATATCCTCCACTAGAATATAATCTCCATCTGAATCACATGGTTTATCACTGTACATACAGTACCTACATCTATGCCTGGAATGTTATAGAAATTGTGAATTTGTTCATGAAATGAATCAGTAAGTAAAAACACTTGCATAATGGACTTAAAAATTATATATGTCTACATTTATGTTTTGGATCTTGTAGAAAAATAATAACTGCATCTGAAATAATTCATTATTTAGAGTTTTAGCTATTACTGTGTGTATATATGTGTATGTATACATGTATATGTATACATGTGTGTATTTATGTATGTATGTATGTGTGTGTATATATGTGTATATATATACATATATATACATATATATATATATACATATATATATACATATACATATGTATATATATATATGTATATATATATATATATATATATGTATATATATATATGTATGAGAAGGACCTGGCAACCCACTCCTGAAATAATCCGCCATTGAAAATTCTATGACTGGCCAGGCATGGTGGGCATGCCAATAATCCCAGTGGCTCAGGAGGCGAAGGCAGGAGGATCACAATTTCGAAACTAGAGGCAGTCTGTGTAATTTACTGAGACCCTGTCTCAAAAAAGTAAAAAAAAAAAAAAAATTGGCTGAGGGTGCAGCTCAGTGGTCCAGCACTTGCAAAGCATGCAAGCATGAGTCCCTGGACTCAACCCCCAATACTACACACACACACACAAAAGAAAATTCTATGACTAACAGAGAAGCACTGACACAGTGCCAGGCATGGCACTCCCTAGTGTTTCGTTCTTTTGTACATAGGGTCACTATGAGTCATACTTGACTTGATGGTACCTAACAACAACATACATGTATATGTGTATAAATGTGTGTGTGTGTGTGTTTAAATACTCTTAAAAGTAGTAGGTACTCCTTGTTCATAGGTTCTACTTCCATGAATTCACGAACCTTGGATCAAAAATATTTGAGGGAAAAAACTGAATCTGTATTAGACATGCACAGACTTTTTTTCTTGTCATTATTCCCTAAACAACACAACTGCTTACATAGCATTTACACTGTATTAAGCATTACAAGTAATCTAAAGATGTTTTGTGTGCACCCATACCAATGTGGCATCTAATCCCATCGGATCCTGGAAGCTAAGTAGGGTCAGGCCTGGTTAGTACTTGGGTAGGAGACCACCTGGGAACACCAGGTGCTATAGGCTTGGGAAAAAGACCCAGCGACCCACTCCCCCAAAACAATCAGCCATTGATAACCCTATAAACAGCATAGAAACACAATACTGTTTTTCCTGTTGTACTTATGGTCACTATGAGTTGGACACCAACTTGATGGCTCGTAACAAAAACAAAAATGTTTTAAATTTTTCAGGAGGATTTTGCAGACTATGCAAATACTACTCCATTTTATATAACGGACTTGAACATCTGCAGATTTTGGTAGTCACAAAAGGTAGGGGCCCCTGGAATCCTCCATAGGTCCTGAGGGAAAACTGTAATATATATACTATGTATAAAGTACAAATATATTACATATAAAAGTCAATATTCGTAATATTCGTTGTGTGGTTACTTGGTGCCAGACATATATTATTAAGCCATTTAATCTTGAAATAACACCATGAGCATTTTTTATCTTCTACTTTTTATAGATGATGAAACTGAAATAAAGAGAGGTAAAGCAGTAACTAAGCACATTTTACAGCAAGAAAGTGGTAAAATTGAGATTTGAACCTAAAGCATCAGATGTGAGTCCATAATCCCAATCAATATATTCTACTGCCTCTTTTGCTCATGGATGTTACTTGTAGACATTTTTTCCATACAAACATGGCAGAAATCATTATATTATTGGAATTTTTAAAAATTTTATGATGATCCTGGAATTTTATTAGATCTCTCATTTTATAAATTTGGTGCAAACACTGGTCTAAAAAGTAGCTGCAACTCCCATAGGTTGCTTATTAACAAGGCCACATCTTGATCAGGTGACCAGGATTATATTGACAGTGAGGAGGAGATGGAAATCACATGTCTCTGGAAAAAGTACCTTAAGACAGACATAACACCACTTATATGATGGAGCATAACCTGAATCTAACCATGAGGAAGCATCAGACAAGCACAAGTAGATGAATAGGCCATGAAACAACCTGTAAAACAAAAATGCCAATGTCATGGTAAACAAGGAAAGACTAAGGAACTGTTTCAGATTAAAAGAGAATGGAGAGAAATGGCAACTAAATGCAATGCATGAACCTAGACTGGTCCTGTACTGAAGAAAGAAAATACTATAAAACTCATTGTTGAATGAATTGACAAGATTGGAGCATGGACTACAGAACAGATTAAAATATCCTAGAATGGTAAATTTCTTTAATTCATTAACTATACTGTGATTACATAAATAATTTTTTTTTTGTCATTAGGAAATACACATTAAAGCATAAGGCAAGCTGGTCATGGTGGTTTGAGCCTATGATCCCAGCACTACAGAGGCTGAGGCAGGAAGATTGCAAGTTGGAGGCTAGCCTGGGCTACATAGTAAGTTTGAGGCCAGTCTGGGCCACATGGTAAAGCTTTATTTCAAAGAAATAAGAAAATAAAGTGTAGGGCAAGATGCATGCCACTTACTCTCAAATTGTTCAAATTGGTGCATCCATACAAAGTATACATTGGGAATTCTTTGTGTCATTCTTGAAACTTTTGTATAAATTTGAAATTATTTCAAAACCAAAGTTTAAATTTAAAGAAGGCCAAAAATTAGATAAGCTGTTTTTGGAAGAAGTCGTGGTGCTTCGAAGAGTCATTGAGTTTATTACTGATATAATTGATTTCCATGAACTAGTCTCATGAATGAGAATATGGCTCAGTATCTTATCTAAAGTAGGACATAGGTCTAGTTACCACACAGGCTCGAGCTATTAGTTTTGTCATCATGATTCAGCCATAGGAATCACAATGGTTGTCATTAATTATGCCTGCTTGTTATTGTTGTTAGGTGCTGTCAAGTCAGATCCAACTCATAGCAACCCTATGTACAACAAAATGAAACACTCCCCAGCACTGGGCCTTGCCTGGCACTATGCCAGTGCTTCTCTGATATTCCTAGGGTTTTCAATGACCAGTTGTTTTAGGATTGTTTCAGGAGTGGGTTGCCAGGTCCTTCTCCTGTTTTTTATGGTACTGGGGATTGAACCCAGGGCTTCAGATAGTGCAGAGCAGCACTCTACCAACTGAGCTACATCCTACTTCTTATTAGAATTCTATTTCTCAATTGTTAAACAGCTACTTTTCACATTTGTATCATATCCTGTACTCCTTAAAGACCTACTACTAAAAGTGCTAAAAATCATCTCCAATAACTGGGTATCTTGCTGTGAAGTGAAAAGAGAAACCAAGTGATCTGGGGAAAAGGCTGATAAGCTGTGGAGAGATCTGGGGGATGTTATTCCATCTCTAACATGAGAAATTTTGATATTTCTTTATGTAACTAGGAAAAATTATATAATAGTATGAAAGACAGCAAAAGTGATTTTGAGAAGTGGAGAAAAATAAGTAATTGGTAACAAAATGCATATTGATTGCATTCTTATGTAATGATTCTTCTTCTTTATTATTATTTTATTTTATTTTATGTATTTATTTGTTTTTGCTATACTGGGGGTTGAACCCAGGGCCTGGGGCTTCCATGCTTTGCAAGTGCTGTACCACTGAGCTGCACCTTCAGCCCATTTTTTTTATTTTTTGAGACAGGGTCTTGCTAAATTACGCAGACTGCCTCTGGTCTTGAATTTGCAATCCTCCTGCCTCTGCCTCCAGAGTCACTGGGATTACAGGCATGTGCCACTATACCCAGCTTTACTTCTATATTTTGTTTTACTTGTACATGGCACATATTGGTTCCTAAAGTTTATCTGTCTGAAGAGTTATTTCTCTTTTAGTTGCCATACTAATGTTTAAAAATTCCTAGTTTTAATACAGTTATTTATTTATTTTTTAAATCATCATTTTGGTAAAGGAGTACTTTCAGCTGATTGCCTAGGAGCTCTCCTTAGAATTGAAGTCCTTTTTCCAAAGGAGGTTGCAAACTCCACAATGTAAGAACAGCTAATTTTATGTGATGGTGATCACTACTGATAAATAGAATTTTAAAATATTCCTTCCAGGATTGGGTGTGTAGCTCAGTGGCAGAGCGCTTGCCTAACATGCATGAGGCCCTGGATTTGATCCCCAGCACTGCAAAAAATAAAATAAATAAGTAAAAAATAAGTAGCTGGGTGTGGTGGTGCATGCCTGTAATTCCAGCTATATGAGAGGCTGAGGCTGAAGCAAAAGTTTGCAAGTTATCAGACTTGGCAACTTAGCAAGATTCTGTCTCAGAATTTAAAAAGGGCCACAGGTGTAGCTCAGTGGTAGAGCATTTGCCTAGCATGTGTAAGGGCCTGGGTTAAGTCTCCAGCACCAAAAAATTAAAAAAAAAAAAATTTTTTTTTAAGTTCCCCCTTTGTCACAGTGCTGAAAGAATCTGGTACCAAGTCATTAAGACGATTTTTTTTTTAATTTGTCTGAAAGTTTTTTTACATCATTGATTCTGGCTATCTGATCAGGCAATCCTGCTGCTGTAAGGTGATTCCATAAGTTACAGGCCTCGAATTAGGATTGTTATCAGAGTCTTAAAGATTAAATAGATATTAACATGGCTTACTACCAATGGTGATAGATGGAAGACTCTAAGGTGCTTCTTTCAGAACTTAGCAGAAAAATAATTTTACTTTCCTACTCTAAAGAATGAATGATATTAGTGATATATAAGAATAAACCAAGAGACTGCTGACAATAGTGAATAAAGAGTTTTTTAGGGAAAAATTCATAACACAAACCCTAATCAAGGTGTTTGAAGTATTATTTAAGGAAGGGAGAAGTGGATGTGATTATAATTAAGAAAGATAAAATATAAACAACTGCCTATATACAAAGAATAAAGAGGTTTTTTTAAAACAAAAGCAAGGGAGCCTTAAAACAGGGAGTCCAAAGTCACCTTATTTTAAAGACTTGGCACTCTCTGAAATGAACAGAGTGGTCCCTCAGCCTCTCCTTGGCCTATAAAAATATCCTCGAGACTAGGTTCCTTCCTAGTTGCATTTCTTTTCCTTGCTCAGCTACCTTTTGCATTTGGCTGTTTATAAAGAGAGAAATGCACTGAGCTAATGATTCAGAGATGCTGTTATATTTCTCAGGCTGAGTGAAGAATTAATCAGCCTTTCTAACATAGAAATCTCATCTGAGTTTGGTTACCAGTATTAGACTCCTTGTTCCCATTGCACCACAACGGATTCTTTAAAGTTAGAGACCAGATTCTGGAAAGCAATGATTATTTCAGGGTGCTGCTAGATTAAAGAAGCTGCACCCTACAAACTCTCCCTAAATGAGAGTTCTTGCTTGTTACCCTGAGACTATAATCATTATAAAAGGTATCATTCTGCCAGCTAAGCATAATTAATTTTATAACCCTTGTTCCACAACCTACTGGTTTTAATGTTATTTCAAAATACAAAGTTGCAGTGACTAAAGCATTACATCAGCAACCTCCTAAGTGGTATCTTCTAAGGCCTCAACCCTGTGCCTTCTGCAAGCTGGATGCACAAGGCCACAGAAAGCCAGAGATCTAAGAGGCCTGGGGTGAGGGGTAGTGGGGCTGAAGATGGGCTCCAGTCAGATTAAGCACTGACTTCCAAGGCCATAGGCCAGAGGTCCTTAGCAGTGTTTCGTGGAGAGCCAGGTGGCGTGGCACACAGACAGAAGTCTCTACTTTCACCTCGCTCCAACCCCGGGGTGGGGGCGGGGAGGGAGAAAGCATATCTGTCATGAATGCCTGAAATGCTTCCTCTATTAATTTCTCTAATCTCACTATCTTCCCAATCCCACAGTTTGCTCTTTAAACCACACTATCATTCAGGGGGTGAGGCTATCTTAGGACAAAACAACAGAAATACAATTCAATGACTATCAATGGATTTCTCCTGCCCATCAGGTACTATTAGGTGCGGTCGAGTCAGATCTGACTCATAGTGACACTCGTAGGGTTTTCAGTGGCTGATTATGTTCAGGATCCAGGAGTGGATTGCCATGTCCTTCTCCCATTTTCGAGGTGCTGGGGATCAAACCCAGGTCCTCAGAGAGTGTGAAGCAGTGCTCTACCAACTGAGCTAAACCCCAGCCTGGCACTACACTTTATCTAATCGTCTCATGTAATCAACTAAGTCTGCTGGTGGGTAAGTTGTTGTTATGAAATATACATATATCTTTGTGTATATATATAAATATACATATGTTTAATTTTAGATGAGGAAATGGGGGTCTAAGTAGGTTAAGTAAAGCAAGTCAAAAGCTACCCAGACAGTAGGTAGAGAAACAGAATTGAAATTCACCTCTGTCCATGTTCTTTCCTGTCACACACATGAGAACAACACACTTGTGTAGGTCTCTAGCCAATTAGTGCCTGTGTTATCTCAGGCCTAGACACTATTTAAAAGGTTTGTATAGAGGGTTGAAAGTCCCTCTGGAATTATAGGAATGAAGCAGCTCTTCCTATCCACCTACAGAGACTGGCATTTATTATTGTCATTATCACTATTAACATTATTTTGCTTGACTAGTCAAGGAGGAAAAACACAATTCTGTACAAAGCACTCTCTTTAGTTTTTTCTTTCCTAATGATTGTTGGGGCTGGGGTTTGGCTCAGTTGGTAGAGTGTTGCCCCACACTCTCTGAAGACCCAAGTTCAATTCACAGTACCACAAAAACAGGAGAAGGATGTGGCAATCAACTCCCAAAGCAATTCCAAAACAATCAGCCATTGAAAACCTTATGAGGGTTGCTGTGAGTTGGATAGGACTCTACAGCACCTAAAAACAACAATGATTGTTGTCTTTTTTGTGTTTTTATACTTAATATTATATCCTTCTAAAAATGGATGTAGTTGATCTACAACTTTTTGAATATTAACCCTTCTGAATACCATCTACACTTTCAAAATTTCAGTTTACTTCAGGGGTAAGAACTTCATGGACAAAACACTGCAGTGTCCTAGAACAGCAAATAGAATTCTTTCTGAAAAACTCAAAAGTCCAGGGGAACAGAGACCACATTTTGTACCCTATAAAGGTTCTGGAACAAGCTGGTATTCAAGAAACATGAAATAATATACCCATTAAAATTAAATTACCATTCAGCATTTCAGGCTAATTTTATATGTTAACAGAATGGATTTCATTTTCATAACAGTACAAAGGAAATGATTTAAACTGCTACTTGTAGGCTGTGCTTATAAAATACTGCACCCTCCCTCTCCTGTACCTCTTCCCTACCAGGAGTTATTTTTAAAACATGAATAGTATTACTATTGTTATTCTCATTTCTCAATAAGAAAAGGAAATCAGAAAGACAGTGATTTTTCCAAGGTAATACAAGGATTACAGATCACTTAATTACTCCTAGTTTAGTGATCTGTGCTTTTTATATCCCAACGCTTTGTTTCCCAGAAATATATATTTTCACTCTTTCTTCAAATCATCACTGGGGATATGAAGCTATTCAACACTCTGGTCCAAACCAACATGAGAGGGCATTTTGTATTGAACCGCATGATTTCTGAAGTTTTTTACAAATTTGATATTATTTCAGGGAAAAAGTCTTAATATAAATCTAAATAAACCTATAAAATATATTATGGAACATGTATTATGTAAGATGGTCTGGGATTTAGCTCAGTTGGTAGAGCACTGCGCTGCAGTCTCTGAGGTCCCGAGTTCAATTCCCAGCACCGCAAAAATGGGAGAAGGACCTGGCAATCCACTCCCAAGGCAATCCCGAAACAGTCAGCCATTGAAAACCCTATGAGGGTCGCTATGAGTCGGATAAAAACAACATACATTAGGTAATGTTATACGTTTGTATTGCATCTTATATAATGTTGTTGTTGTTGTTAGGTGCCGTCAAGTTGGGTCCTACTCATAGTGACCCTATGCACAACAGAATGAAACACTACCCGACACTGTGCCATGTGTAAGACTATTGCTATTCATAAGGTTTTCAGTGGCTGATTGCTTCAGGATTGGGCTACTGGGTCCTTCTCCCAAGCCTACATGTGGTATTCCCAGGTAGTCTCCCATCCAATGACTAACCAGGCCCAATCCTGCTTAGCTTCTGAGATCTGATGAAATCAGACAACAAGGTGGTACGGCTGTAGACACACAATGTTATAATAATGATGTATTTGATTTTACTATCTTCTCAAAGTGCTACCTATTTGTTACAAAATATATGAAAAAGATAGCATATGGTAAACACAAGAATTAGTGTAGACATTCTAATTATAATGATACATTTGCTGACTATGTTAGAGACTGTTTCTCCCTCCCTCCCTTCCTTCTTTTCTTCCTTCCTTTCTTTTTCTTCTTTTTTCTTTCTTTCAAACTTAGTTATTTGTCTTGGCTTTTGAGACAGGATCTTGCTGTGTAGCCTAGGCTGGCTTGAATTCATGATCCTTCATCAGCCTCCCGAGTGCTCGGATTAAAGGTGTGCGCCACCTTGCTCAGCTCTCCCTTTCCTGAAGTGCATTTTTAACCTTCTCCCTCCAGATACTGCTTCTAGATAGGAATTACCTTGTTCTTACATGATTCTTGGTCACAGGGAGTGGTTAAGGAGAGGGCACTGGTGTTAATTTGAGTGATGATGGTACCTGCATTCTTAGCAGTAATTGGTGCAAGAACAGGCACGTGACCCACACCGGGCCACTCAGAATCCTTTCCTGAAATTTTTGCTAACTCAAGATGAGGAGGAAGAATTCTCTTTTCAGACACTGTTTAAGATGTGAGCCTAGTGGCCATGTCCTCACTGGTTGAAAACACCAAGCCCACAGTTAAGGAGGACCAAAGCTGAGACACAAAATAGTAGGCAAGAGTTCTGATAACATGAAGATCCTTGATTCCAGGTCAGAGGGCTCCAGCCTTTGGGCTTCCTTGGGCTGCACTGAGTAAAAAGGAATTGTCCTGGCCTGCACATAAATTATAATTATACATAATAAGGCCTCTATTATTTCCTTATATTTTTATTATAAAGTTTAAAGAAATGAGAACAATATAATAGTTTTGGAAATTTGATCTTGATTTTGTAAACTTGTCAATGTCTACTTCAATGGAAATGGTAACAATTCTTAGGTCTTGAGTAAATTTTGTGATGTTCAATTTGCAGTGTCTAGAACTGTGCTGAATTAGATTTTCAAAAATATTATTGGCAATTGCTGTGATTTACTTGCCAAGTTGCCAAAAACTCATGTAATCTCTGATGTACCTTTAAAAAGTGGCTTTGAACAGCTTCTAATCACTTTGAATTCGACCAATTACTGGACTGATCAGGGGGTACACAATGTTACTAACCTGATTCACATTATCATTTGTTACATATTTACACTTATTTGAAGATTAGAACTTGATACAGTGTCACTATTCCAGTATGTTGTAAAGAAGCATTAGATGCAGTCCTGTAAACATGCGCAATATTGTGTGGGGTAATGAAGAAAATAAATGCTAAAGAGCCCATGATGTTAAAAGATTTGGGGGGTCACATTACTCATTGTCCTGGGTTACATATGGGCTGCAGGTTGGACATGCCTATTTTAGATATTTCTTATGCCAGCTTTCCTAGGCCCTGCCTATATACAGATACATAATCTAATAACCCCCTTCTGTTTATGCTGGCTCACATAGAGTTTCTATCATTTACAGGCAAAGTTTCTGATTAATACAATTACTACGTAAAGTTGAAAATGACATTTCCCCAGCCCTTTCTCAAGAGGTACTACTTAGGACTTATGGATATAAGTAACATTGGTCCAATTTGATCCAATGTAAACAAATAGGCAGATGTGTTTGCCCATCTAACCAGGACTTCAGAAAGGCAAGTGTGGGACAAGGCTCTGAAAACTCTGAGGACCAGGGACTCATAACTCGCTCTTTCTCATCTCCACTTTTCTCTGCATGTTAGCTCCATATCTCAGTCTCATATCTTCCACTAGGAATGAAACTGGCCACTAAGCAGAAGTCTTTCTCCCTCTCTTAAAAGAAGCCAGTTAGCAAAACTCTCAGAAAGTGCTTTGGATACTCTGGCTTGTGTCCTAGGCTAATCTCTGAACTAATCACTGTGGCTCATGGGTCTTAGGTGGCACAACTGACCAATTCCTGAAGTGAGGGAAGTCGACTAAAAGGAAGATGGATCCATTGGCAAGAGTAGGAAGAAGAGCCATTTATGAGGTAGATGGACACTATTCAAGAGAAAGGTATCAAACAAATAAATAATACATGTTCTTGTTTTCCTCAGTTCACAGTTGGGTGCATATCTTTCCAGGATTTTTTGCTGTTGTGAGCAAACTTAGAAATGCAGGAAAATTCCAATGAATGTGCTCATGCTGGATGCATCTAGTATCTGAAACAAAGCATGGCTGTGGGGGCTGTGGGTGTCGCTCAGTGGTAGAGAGCATGCTCAGCATGCATAAGGGCCTGTGTACCATTCCCAGCACAAGATGAAAAGAAGAAGAGAAAGAAAGGAAGGGGAGAGGGAGAAAGAGAAAAGAAAAGAAAAGAAAAGGGAAAAGAAAAAAAAACATGCATGGCTAGGTTTCTATAACAGTTGGCATTCTGCCTACTTTGGGGTTAAGAGATAACCAGAATTTCCCAAACAAAGCTGGAAATACAGACATAGTCCTGGGGGTTGGGGTCGAGTTGAGTGCCTAACCTTTGGCAGAGGATGTCATTTTGAAAAGATCTTACAAAGATACCCTTCAGATAAAATTCTGAGATGATGGTCACATTTCTAAAGATATGTTCCCAGCACTGCTCTGGGCATTCAGCATTTTCTTAATGAACAGATCATTAGTTGTTGCCTTAGAATCTAAAATAGGTATGTATGTTCATCAGGATTTTGCTGTTCACTGGAGGCTTTTATATTTTTGAAATATAAACATATTGTACATACATATATATGAACATCCTTATCTAAGATTGGAAAATACAAGTTGACCCACTATGACCAGAGAGAGGACTAGTGGGAAGAGGGACTGGATGATGGGGAAGGTAGGAGGGGGAAGGGAACAAGTTAGAGGGGTGAAAAGGGAGAGAAAATGTGCAAAATACAGGATGCAGCTATATGAAAATAAAAAACTCATGCTATAACTCATAATCACATACAATTGCCATTACATATTAATCAAAATTTTTTCCTTTTTTTTTTTTTTTTTTTACTGTTTTCTGTAAAATGTTTAAGGAGATGCAGTGTAAATAATCCTGATTTGAAAATTGCACAATGGCTATATGAACTAAAATATCACTGTTATTTCATCAATATGTATAATTAAAATAGTATTAAATACACACACATGCATATATACATATACATACACACATATATAAAAGGATTCTTCTATTTGAAAAGAAGTTAATCCCTTTGAATTTTGGTCATATTTTAAAAAATGCCCATAAATCTTTATGGTGTAGGCTACAGTAGGCAGTGACTCTTACAACCCTCGGTGTTCATGTCCTGTGTTGTCGGTTCTTACATTGACCCTGGGCTACTTTGTGGGGCCAGGACACAAGACAGATGTTTTCCAAAACAAGGTGATTTTGTAGCTGTTTCTTGTCTTTCTTAAATTATTTCCTCTGGAGAAAGTCTGATGCCATGTCATGGATATTCAGGCCCCTGTAAGAGAGGGACATGTGGAGAGAAACTGAGATTTCCTGCCAACAGCCACCACCAACTTGCCAACCATCTGTGTGGGCCACTTTCATCCACGGTGAAGCCTATTCATGGTGTCAACGTCAGGGGACATTTGAGTGAGTATCTTGAGAAGTAGGAGCCCAAACTGCCCAGACAAATCATTCTCTAACTCCCTGCCCATGGTTACTGTGACAAATAATAAATGTTGTTTTAAGCCACTAACTTTTGGGATGATTTGTTACACAGCTATAAATAACTAATATATAAGCTAATAAGAAAAAATAAAATACACAAATATATCTAGGTCAACTCAGCAACCTATTCTTCTGAAATACTAAATCAATATTAGGATGTCAGATTAGATCATATTACCACAAATGGAATGCAGTTCTGGTTCCTTCTTCCTGTTGGGTGTACTATTCTGAGAAGTGCCTATCTCTAAGGCATTCTTATTTCTAATAATTAGACATTTGTCTTCAGCGAATGACATCTTTGTTTCAGAGAAAACTAGAAACAGTGTTTTCTTTACCAGTTGTAAAAATTCAGGCAAGAGAGCTGAGGTTACTAACAAAAGAATACAGAGTAGCAGTGAGGCAATAGCTCTCTACCTCATCCAATGGCTTTCCTTTAAACCTTAAAAAAAAACATTTAACAAATGTGCTGCTGTTACATATTTTAGAACTTTTGTTGTTTACTTTCACTAAGTAACTTATTGAGAAAGTTTGTGCTACTGAAATATTTTTAGTTATGTAAACTCCCTGTTAATTGCTAAAGGAAGGGGTTTTTGGAAACACTCATGCTAATATTTGCTTTCCTGAGCACCACTGTCCCTTAGCTACATGTTCAAAGTATTTAAAGAAAGAGTTTAAAAACTCTGATGGAGGGGAAAAAAAGAGAAAAGACTGATTTTAAAAAAATAGAACAAATTTTAGAAAAATTTAAGTTAATCTAAACACTCTAGGTAGGGTAACAATGAATTGTCTCAAGTTAATGTCTAAAATTACAGAATTTAACATGAGTAAAAATGAATGTGGCCTCTTTTTAGCTACAGGTTTTTTTTTTTTTTTAATCTTATCACATTAAAAATCATTGTCAATTAGAAAATAGATTAGTGGTTACCTGAGGCTGGGGCAGGAGGGTTAGGAAATTACTGTGAATGAGTCCAGGGTTTCTTTTGGGGGTGATAAAAATGATCTAAAGTCAGGTTTTGAAGATGGTTGTACAACTGTGTAAATATATTAAAATTTGTTGAATTGTTGAATTATAAATGAGGGACTTGTGATGATTAAATTATATCTCATATAGCGTTTTTTAAACATTATAAATGATGACTGTGAAAACATTTAGCTAAAAGATTAGCAATACACAAAAAGTCACCAAAAGAATTGTTCTATTTAAAATGTCTCTTCTTCCTCCTTTAACAAAGCTAAAGTTGAAATCAAATTTTAAGACACACCAAAGGTGCATCTTAAAAACTCTCTAACTAGAAATATAGCTAAGAGGGTTATTTAAGCTTAAAGGGTTTGCTTCACTCTGGGCTAGGACAATAAATTTGATAGACTTTGAACTTGCTGTCAGAGCTAAAGAGGAAATTGCTGCAGAAGTTTACAGTTACTACCAAGGCAGATTTGCAATGCAAAACTGAAACTCTAACGAGTAGAAAGGAAAAGACATGTTTTTCATAGACATTACTGTAACCACAACAAAGTAGGTTAGTTGCTTTGCATTTTAATTCTTTCAAAGGACTACAAGGAAATTTTCTTCCTATTAAGTTACCTAATATGGAACAGTTGCTCTTACATATGCAAGTTTGGTTTTTGGTTGTTGTTTAGTTCAACTTTTTTTGTTTTTAATACTTTCAGTAATCTAACCAAAAAAAAAAAAATCTGTCAACTAAGTTTTGTTGACTGCCTATAATGTAAGTGTTCCTAAGGCGAGAAGAGGTTAGTTCTTAAGTAAAAGGCCAATTACCAGCACAGACACACTAACTACAGCTCTATGTCCTGACAAGATAATAAATGAAAGCTTTTGCTTTTAAATGTCCTGGACTCATATTGTTCTGAAGGGTAGTCAAATACAATATTTCCAGTGAAAGAAGTCAGAAAGAAAAGATTACTACTGCATGATTCCATTTATACCATGTTCTGGAAAAAGCAAAGCTATAGGGAGGAAAACAGATTGGTGCCTGCCAAGACCAGTGGGCATTGACTGTAAAGGTGCCTCAGGGGACTTTGTGGATGACAGAGACATTCCTATCTTGATTGTGGTTGTTGTTCAGTAAATGCACGTGCATCAGAACTCAATGAACTGTATGTTCAAGGGGGCAAATTTTAATTGAAGTAAATTATACCTCAAATTCTAATGTAAATATAATTAAATATATAAACATATTATAAATATTAGATTTAACGGTTGAGATCCAAGAGCATGCTGTTAGAGTTTACTATATGTGGCTAGCAGTATGCTGTGTCACCAAACAAAAATTAAGTCTATTTATCAAGTGCTTTATGATTACTGATAGTTTTTAGTTTTATCTTCATGGTAGAAAACTTGATGAAAAAAGATTCTAAAGCAAAAGAAAATACTTGTGGGGTCATTTTAGAGTGTATCTTTTTCCCCCCCTATACCATCCATATCTATGATTCTTGTGTGTTTTTGCAAGGATTTTTCTTCATATACACACAAAACAGATGTATATGTATAACACATATATAATTACATACTACATGAAACACTGAAGCTCACTTCATTAAATACTTTTCCAGGGCAGGCTTTTCATGGTCTATTTCTTCATGTGTAAAGATTAGGATACATTTACCTTACATTGCTATTAAAAGGAAATGAGATAAAGTAATTAAAGTGTATTGAATAAATATTAGCTATCATTTGTCTTTTGGGCTGGGATTTAGCTCAGTTGGTAGAGTGCTGCGCTGTAGTCTCTGAGATCCTGAGTTCAATTCCCAGCCCTGCAAAAATGGGAGAAGGACCTGGCAATCCACTCCCAAGGCAATCCTGAAACAGCCATTGAAAACCCTGTGAGGGTCGCTATGAGTCGGATATCAACTCGACGGCACCTAACAACAACAACATCATTTGTCTTTTAGATAAAGGAAACTTATAATGAGGGTGCTCTACTGAGTTACAAAAAAACATTTATATCAAAGAAAGTGACTCAAATTCTTTAAAAAAATTGTATTTACTGGAGAAAATACCAGAGTGAGGAAACACACATTGGCGAGGGCGGCCTATTTCATCTGTCAAAGTATTGACTATCTCTCCAAAAAAGATGAATAGCTGTCCCTGCCTTCAAAGTAGTCTATCCGATTTCCGACTCCATGGGACACTGATGTTGCTTAAGACACCTCCCTTTCTGATGCTGGCCCAACAGCCTGTCCCTGCACATCTGTTCCTCAATAGCTGTGCACTCAGTGGGGGAACTGAGGCAGAGAGGATGGGGATGACAAGGCAGGGAAATACATCACTGAGGGACTAGAGAGGGCAGAAGTTGAGGCAAGACTGCAATGGCCCTATCAGAATCAATGTTGACCACAGGGGATTGGGCCAATTGCACAGCAGCTTCCACAGGCCAGTCTCCATGGAACTTTTAACTCCTCAGGCTAAAAATAGCTCCTATAATGCAGATGATGAAAGGTTTTACATGCTACTTGCCTTCATCACTTACTTTGTTATTAATTATTGTATCCTCTTATAGTACTTCTGTTGCTTTTACTATTACAACTACTTAGTAGCTGTAATGTATTAAAGGCCCACCAGGTTCAGCCATTCTATGTGTCTGCATCTCCATCAGCATGGATGTATGTGTATTCTGTCACACACTCATATATATGTCCATGTCATACACCTGATAGAAAAAAGATGAGTGACCTGAAGGCAGATATTTTTAATTGGATTATAGAGTCAATTAGGGGCAATGTGATATGTGTTCATTTACTTGCAGTCTCTACTGTACTTCAATACATATGTTGTTAGGTGCCCTCAAGTTGGTGTCCAGCTCATAGCCACGCTATGTACAACAGATGAAACACTATTACCAGTGCTCCTCTACTATTCACAGGGTTTTCAATGGCTGATTGTTTTTTGGGAGTAGGTTTTCAGGTCCTTCTCCCAAGCCCACAGCACCTGGTGTTCCTAGCCAGTCTCCCATCCAATTACTAACCAGGTCCGACCCTGCTTAGCTTCCAGGATCTGACAGGATGGGTATTATCATGTGAGAACAGAACTGATTTCATTAATACTCACTACAGAGTTACATGTTATTGTAATATTTAATCCTGTATCAAAATATGTTTGGAGTTATATTTATATTAAGTTATAAGGAAGGGATTTGACCCTCATCAATAATAAAATTGATTTATAACTTCTTGAAAGTGATGGATATTTTATTATTTTTAAATGACAAGTACAAAAGTATTTCCACTAATCACTGCAAGGCCTACAGGCATAATGTATTTAAATTCTAATGAATTGAAGATGCCATTTGATTGTAGTTGTGATGTTCACAGATGGGTGTCCAACATCCTTTCCATCATTCCGTTAAAGTGCCTAAGTGCCTGACTATTATGCAGAGGCTGGAAATTCTCCCAGATTCTTTTCATCTGGCTCCCAGAATTTTAGAATGAGCCCAATGAGAGGCACATATTTGAGAACCCAGCCCACATTCTGTGGTGTGTCTGCTGTTGAGCACAGCAGTGGAGGTACTGGGCTTTCCCATGACCACATGAATGGAGCACCCCATGGTCTTCTCACTAACCTTACAAGTATCAAAACAGGTGATGGGCATCAGTTTTACTAGTGTGAACTGTAGTAAGTATGCAGTGGTTTGGAATCCAGAAGCTGTGCCTTCCTCTTCCATGACAGTTCCCATGTTGTTCTGGGGCCTACAGTGTCCTGCCTGGAGGAGAGGCAATAGCTTGACTTGGTTGTCCAGTTCCGTGACATGGCTTTGTGACCTGTCCTTAAAGCTCAAACTCAGTTCTGTTTCTTTAGCTATTTCAGTGGTTATTAAGCCATTTAATAGCCATGATAAATCCTTTCCTACTTAAATTAGATTGAGTAGATTTTATTCTCTGCAAATGAACCCTGACCAAGACAGAAATGAAATGAATGATAGTCACCTATAGACAAACATTAAGTGGGTGGAGACACCATACTGTCAAATCAATACAATGATCAAAATGAATCATGAATCTAGCTAAAAGGAATGGATTTACACTGTAAGTGCAGATGGACACTCTCTATTTTTCTTCTAATAAACTCCAAAGAGGTCAAATATTGCATACGCAGAGAACATTGCCTAAAATAAAATATTGATCAGGACCTAAGTTTTTATTATATTTTCCCTTTGATAATGTTATTGAAAAGTGATATTAGGCATGATTAAATGGAAAGAGAAGGAGTAAGAGATTGAATCACATGAAAAGTAATATTTTTGAATAGAAACTTTTCCAAGATATACTAATTACATGAAAACCTACCGATTTTATTAGAAATGTGACATCTTAAGCAAGGCCTGTAGCACTTGAAAAGTCCCCCAAAGGGGTGATCCCCAAGAACAGATAAGAAACTTACTTGAGAATATTATATTGAAAGGGAAAGCACCCACCCCCTGGAAAGTTTTGCTTGGAAGTCTAAAATTTCACACAGGATATAAGTGCAAAATTTTACTTTGGAATATACTTCATAGATGTTAAACAACTTACTGGGAAGGATTTTGAACTATTAGAATAAAAAAAGTGGCCCAAATATAAAATATGACAATGATCTTTCAGTGGTATTTATAACAACCATAATAATTTTCATAATACTATAACTCAAAATACCTACAAGGAAGTCTTACAGTACCACCTAGGTGGCCAGTTTGTGTCATCATGAATGTGTCAGCAATGTAGAACTGCTATTTAAAAAGAACTGACATGACCTGACAATATACTAACTGAAATATGACATATTGAACTATGAAGTAATTTCCCCAATATATGTAGGGCTGGTCAAACCCATCTTAGAAACTCACAGCTCTGAGGATTCATTTTTTTAAAAGAATAAAACTAGGAAAGATACAGACCACAGTACAAAGAGTGATTAAAGAGCTAGAAAATAGCACATAAAAATGGTAAGGGAATTGGTTTTACTTAGACCTAAGAAGGATAAAAGGTCTTAATATGTAACAGTGTTCTTGCATATACAAATAAAATAGGCAAATTATATCTAGAAGTCCTAAACACCCAGACCGTAATGGCATAGAATTAAATAAAATAGGGACATAAAATCTGCAACAATTACTTAAGTGAGAACTGGTTCTAACTTTTGATTCCACAATAGCTAGCCAGATCAGCCAAGACAATCTCCACTATGTGAAAACACTAGGAAATGCGACTCTGGCTGAACAACAGAACTCTGTGGTATTTGTGGATTGCTGAGTTAATATTGAAATATTTCATATATAGGAAGAAATATCCCAACTATTATTTATAATGGAGAAGCCATTAATGAGGATTACAGCATACTGTACCAGCTGCAGACATTTTCAGAAGTAAAAAAATTCATTCATGTAGACATCTAGCTAGCTGTATTAGCAAGTTACGGCAAGTTTTATGAATAATTGTAGAGGACATACTTAACATGTACTGGCAGATTTAAATCACCAGTAATAACATTTACTCTTCAAAGTAAGGCTGTACACTAATGGGGAAAAAAACAAAAAAAAAAAAACAAAAAAACTATTAGCTTTTGACTGAGTCCCTGTCTACTTTCTGTGAGGTAGCTATCTTGCCATAGATTCTAAAATAATGCAGCTAGGAAAGGAGTAGCTCAGTTGGTAAAGTGCTGCTCTGAGCTTTCTCTCTGAGGCCCTGGGTTTGATCCCTAGCACCGCAAAAATGGGAGAAAGTCCTGGCAGCCCACTCCCCAAACAATCCCCAAACAATCTGCCATTGAAAACTCTGTGAATAGCAGAGAAGCACTGACATAGTGCCAGGCATGGCACATTGTTGGGGAGTATTTCTTCTGTTGTACATAGGGTTGTTATAAGTTGGACCCAACTTGATGGCACCTAACAACAAGAAAAGGATTAAAGATGGTAGAAAAGCTGAAGGCTGTTATCAAATGCCATGGACTACTTCTTTTGAAAATACAAAATACTTTGATAATTAAATGAGGGTTTTTAGTTGCTTACCAGCATCCCTCCAAAAATGATACACCCCCCCAAACTAAAAATATTAAAAGAGCATAAATGATTTTCAGAACCACTTATTAGGCCCTGAACCATCTTGATGACCATATATATCAAAGGACAGACTCAGTGGTTTGCTACAGAATCATGATACGGAGGTGGGTGTGGAGTGGGTTGTAGGGCTTGGAAGGAAAAAGTAGGGAACAGAAAAGTGGTTTTGTCTGAAAGGCTCTGGATGTTTTCTAGAATTATTATCACTCTGATGATTTAATCTGCATCCTGAAGAGTCTTAAAATTCCAAGTAAATTGTTATAAAATAAGAAGTGTGAGGAAATGTCTTCTTAGTCTAAAGAAAGAATAGAGTGCACAATTATCCAATGATCTTGAAATAATTTCAGGATTCTATTTGGCTAACAGGCAAAATGAAACTTTCATATGTTCCCTGAAGTGGAAATATGTAACTTTTTGGCTGCTCTGTGGGTCTTGCACTGGGCAATTGCTTCCCTCCCCTGCCATGGATTCTGATAAGACTGTTAGTCAGACTTCTGTGCCTGCCCCATGACAAGTCTGAGTATCAGAGAACCTCATTCCCTGAGCATAGTAGTTAGTCCAGGGTGGCTATGGGTCCAAGCTTTACCTTGAGGTTAATATGGCTTTTAGAAGATGCCATGTAAATCTGGCATGGTAGAAAACACGCAAGAAAATGACGCCAAGGCAGAGTGCAGCCAAGAGATAAAAAGTGGAAACAACCCTGATAGCAACATTCAAGTCATATCCAGCAAGGAGAAAAGACAAGCCAACCCTTAGAGATTTCAGTTTAGGTGAACCAAGAAAAAACTTTTTCATCTTTCTTTTTTCTCCTTCCTTCCCCCGCCCCGCACCCCCCCCCTCTCTCTCTCTCTCTCTCTCTCTCTCTCTGTCTCTCTCTCTCATTTTCTTCCTATAAGCTATGTTGACTTAGATTTATGTCACCTGTCAGCAAAATAATTCTGGATATTATACTCCAGTTTGTAGCCTGGGATTTTATAATAATAACGATTATTAAAATCTATAGTGAACAAGAAGAAAACCCACTGTAGTGGTAGCTTACCATCACTGTAACAAAATACCTGAGATAATTATCTTATAAATAGAAAAGGTAATTTTGCCTTAGAGTTTTGGAGGTTCCATTCCATGATCAGCTGGCCCTATTACTTTGGTCCTCTGTAGAGGCAGCATATATGTCTTGGTAAAAGCACATGAGGATACAAAAAGCTCACCTCATGAGCCAGGAAGCAAAGCCAGAGAAAGAGGAAAAGGAGGGCAAGAGCTGTACAGTCTCCTCAAGGGCACACCCCCAGTGACTCAAAACATCCCACAGGTCCCAGCTCCTGAAGCTATCTCCTGGGAGCACCTGCCTGGGGACCACGCCTCCAATATAAGGGCCTGTGGGAGACACTCATCCAGATGATAAATCCACAAAATGGTTCACTCCATGAGAAACTGGATGTATGTTAATGAAATGATACTATTTTTGTTTTATTTATTTGGATTTAAACACTTTGAAGCTTTTGAGCTTCTACTATGCAAGGGAGAAGAGCCAGGGCCTCCAGTCAGACAGCACAACATCTTAATGTACCTGCCAAAGCTGATGCTTACTTAGGTGGGAAGGGGAAGAGAGAGATTAAGCCTCAGTCGGTATCCGTTTCCTCTTCTCTGGGAAAGGAATGACAATAGTGTCTATCTCCATTATGCGACTATTATAAGGGTTAAATGAAAGAGCATATGGAATCTGTTGTTACACAAACCATGTCAACTAGACAGTGGGTGGCCTTAGGAAGGACTCAACGTCTTTCTGTTTTCCTACAGATTATAAACATGAACATTTATAAACAAGACCTGGAGAAAAGGTGAAGCACTGGGCAAAGGAAAGTGCATTTCAAAACCTCCCAACCTTCCCAATGTTAACATGTTTCTAGTTTAAAAATAGTTCTAAACATTTCTTAAGACTGTTCTTTCAAAACAAATTCTATTTACACTCTTAAGGACATGCGCAACAATGCTACAATGAGGGAGGTTTATAGAAATCAATAATTCAGATTATATTTTTTCCTTATCTGTCTTCTGATCCCCTTCCTGATTTCCTAATCTCAGATTTTGACACCACCATCCGACCCTGATCCAAGTAAGATCGCAGGGAGGAATTCATCTCCTTCTTTCCCTTTTCCTTTCTTCCTTATTCATTTGCCTACTTATGCTCAGATCTATTTTCTCGCTTTCACCTGCCTAGCTCCTCTTGCAAAAGGTCACCTTTTCCCGGCTCCTTCTAGTTAGGAAAGATTGTAGATAACAGGACAAGAGGAGGAGGGAAATGAATGCCCCTCCTTCCAGACTTTGTGTGGAGTCAGTTCCACCTTAGTGACTGCCTCTTTCCCAGGGTCCACCCACCCACAACTAGCCACAGTTCCTGGAGTCTGGTCACACCAACCATCCCTCCGAGGCCGTAGTCCTGTTCTTCTTTTTTCCAGGGCTCCTTGTTCATTTGTCTTATCAATTTTCCTAACATCTTTTTAAATTTTTCCTTTTAATCAAATGTCTTGTATTAAGCCTTCTGGAATGAGTCTGTTTTCCTGAGCAGCCCCTGACTGATAGAGTTCCCATATGGTCACTAGCTGGATATTTTTAGCTCCCAGTGTTCTTCTTCCTCTCTTCCTCACTGCCTCCATGCAAGACAGCAACTCTTACCTGGACAAAGTGAACATCCCATTTCTAGTCTCTTAATGGTCAATCTTATTGTCCTTTGAGACCTTTTCCATATTGCAGCCAGAATTTGATTTTTAAAAACAAAGTCACTTTCTTGTGACCTTGCTACTGACCTATTTACAAACCCCTTCAGTGACATTTCATCTTACACAGGAGCTAAGCTCCTTAGCATGATGGGCAAAGGGGTTTGCAATCTGTCTCTTCACCCTTGCCAGCTGTATCTCTGGCTACTGCATGTTCTGGTAACACTGAATTGCTGACGGTGTCTATTCACACACGCACTCACACATACTGCATGCGCATCATCACTTCAACACAAACATCCTGCGGCAGCACATCTCTGATCTTTGTCCTATCTTTTCCTTCCTATCTACTTCTGGTTGACTTTAACTTTCCTTCAAAACACAACTCAAGGTTGTTTTCTCTAGAAAGTTTCTGTGCAAACCACTGTGGATTCCTCTAGCTGTGTGGCCGCTTGTGCATATGTCTGTGACTGCAGTGACCATATTCCATTCTCATACCCTGTTTATGAGTCTCTTTCACCTACTCATAGTGCCTCACCAGCCCTAGCCACACCTTCCCCATTTATGTCTGCTTCTCTACTTTCTATCAAGAAATAGGTGGAAGCAAACTGAGCTATTAAGCCCTGTGTGCCGGCAGCTCAAATTAGGACCCAGCGAATCACCCTTAATTTACTACTCCTTTACTTCCACAAGCAATTGGTCAACAAGTCTTACCTATTTTCCCAGAAATGTCTCTGCTATACTGATCTTTCTCTCTCATCCTATATACACTGCCCCAATCTTCTCAATCTGTTTTTAAGCTTCCCTTGATCAAGACCCACAGTGAGAAATACATTTTGCATTGTGACTCAAGAAATGCATTCTACAGTTCAAATTTTTAATAAAGTCACTTTATATATGATGCAAACAATTTGCAAAATATAACTGAGTATACTTGGATTTAAATATAAGAATTACCCATTTTCTCTGTCTCTAATTTTCCATGTAATAAACCCTATATTATATGTAATAGCTTCAATCCTGTTGTGCTTTATATCTAAAATGATGGTGTCTATGTTGACAGGTAACATTCCTGCAACTGAACATGTTACATTTTAGGCAATTCCATTTTGGGTTCTTTTTGAAGATTATGTAAACCTATCATAGAAGTGAATTTATTAAAGAGTCAAATTGTCTAGAAAGTTTATTCATAACATATAAGTACATGAAACAGGAGATTTGTCAAATAATATTTACCCTTATTACATAAAATATTTTGATATTTTCTTTTCCATTCACGTTTTTCTTTTTCTGAGTGCAGGCTATGATTCACTGGAATCATTCAAGATTCACTAATAGGTTGTGCCCCGGAGTTTGAAAAGCACTGTTGTACGATGATCACCTGACTGAATTACTGCAATTATTTCCCATTTTGCCTCCTTGTTTCCATTCTGGCCTCCGTGCAACAGGTAACTCTAACCATGTCCGTTTCCTTCCAGGGATAAAAATGTGCTTGAAGTCTGGCTCATCATCACCTACAGAATAAAATCCATATTTTTAGCATGGCATCGAAACTACTCTGGGCTCTTTCCCAGTTAACATTTCCCCCTTATCGCCACCCACTGCCAGCCCTCTCTCCCCCACATCATGCACCTCTGACGTCCCTCACTTCCTAACACTTCCTCCCGCCGCCTTCCTTTCACCATTGCTGTTCCCTACACTTAACATTCCCTTTCCCTCCTTACAGGTTTGTCACTCCTACTTTATTCTTCAAGGCTCAAGTATCAATGTCATTATGTTCTTGAGCTCTTCATCATCTTCCTCTGCTCCACTGAGAGAGACTAGCTGAGTAGCTGCTCCCTCCTATGTATTCCTATTTGACAATTTTGGCACATGTATCATAGTTGCTTTATATGAATTTTAATAGGTTCCTGTATCACCTGGCTGAATAGGAGCCTCTTGAGGGCAGAGTCTTGGCACTGAAAGAGTCACCATAACACACTTAGAAATTGGCAGGATCAATAGATATGTCTCTTTTCTTCTTCATTCACTTCTGCTTCTTAATGTCTGACCATATGATAATAAATGTGTGTTGGCTTCCAGTCCATAATTCAATATCCTATATTTATAATTTTATTGTGTATTAATAATACTTTATACTTATATAAGCCTGCAGCTGTAGCCCTGTGTCATCTGATGTCGTTAGATCTTGGAAGCTAAGCAGGGTCGGGCCTGGTTAGTACCTGGATGGGAGACTGCCTGGGAACACCAGAAGCTGTAGGCTTGGGAGAAGGACCTGGCAACCCCCTCCCAAAAATCAATCTGCCATTGAAAACCCTATGAACAGCAGAGAAGCACTGACAATAGTGTTTCCCCTGTTGTACAGAGGGTCGCTATGAGTCAGATACCG